>JAUCBJ010002997.1:0-25873 GCA_032718475.1 Nemertoderma westbladi | reverse complement strand
CATGTTTTTTAAAGGCTTTTTTAGGATATCTTTTTTATATCATAGATGAAATTGTTTGTACCACTTACCAAACAGACAAAGCAATCCTCAAATATGACTGGCTGCGGACTATAACACTTCAATCCTATAGCAGATATAGCAGAAACAGCAAACGTTACGAAAACTATCAATTTAATCATTTTAATAATAATTATTTAATATTTGTAAATAATTAAATAGGCCTATACTAGGAACATTAATAAATTTATGTTTAGCAACTAATGTTCCATTATGTATTGCTGTTTCTATATGCCCACTCACAAAATTTACTATTAAAATTTATTATAAACAAATTGCAACTATTAGTCCGGCAGCCACGTACCTCTTTTTGGCCTAACCGAAAATTTTTGGACGGATTACATTTTTTGGATGTTTTGGTGTCTAGGGGTCCCTCTTAACATAAAAAAGTGATTTATGGACTTTGACACCTTGGGCAATTTGAATTAATGACCCGTTTCTATGGACTACAGCAATTTCTTTGAAAGCTTAGCAATCAGAATGGCGATTAACTGTTGGGCTTAAACTGGTTGTAATTTTGATCGAAAACATGAAAATTTTTAGAGAAACTATTGAAGTGTTGCTATGGTAACGAAGGCACTACAGCTATCGCTCTATCTTTCCAAATGAAAAACTACTATGCCTATTGACACCCATGTGTTTTTTGTCTCGTTTGTGCACTTTATTAATAATATGTTTCCCTAAATAATATGCACCACATCAATTTTGTAAAATTTCTTTCGTAAATTTATTTACTCCCCCTCCCCAATGTTATTGAGTTCATTATTTATTGTGTTATATTTATAAGTTTTAACTTATACGTAGCTATTCATTCAGTATTTTTGACATGAATACTATTAGTGCTGCATTTCAATAGAAATCATACATTTACAAAAATACAAGAATTCCCACATGTATATTATTGAATTAAAATAAATAAATAATTAATTGATTAGGTTGGGTTTTAGAGTTTACGAAGAATCGAAATACATAGGGAGTCTGAAGAATGACTCAGAGGGTTCGAAAGAGACTGTTACATGTAACTGCATGTGTTATATCCCCTAGCGGGATATCCATGTATATGTATATATTGTAGGAAATCATATAGCATGGCAGAAGGATTCACTATTTAATAATCGTAAATTATTATTCAAAGCTACAATCTGTGACTTTAAGTATATTGACTGTACTACAATGCACAAACAAACTTAAGGTGGGAGGGGGGGGGGGGGGGGGGGTAGCTGGGAAGATTGCAGTGCTTCCAATATAGTGGCATTATTAACAGTCACGACGAAATTTTGATAAGATAATATGGAGTTAGTCATGTTACTCATGGAACGTTTTATTTTATTTTAATTGTCTGGATATCCATGTAGTTTGGTTTGATAAACCCATTAAAACTTTAAAAAGTAGTTTGATAAATATAATATAATTTTATTGTAAATTGGTAAACTGGTACACAAGAGCACACATGTCCAATCATCAGGTAGTTTGTTATCATCTGCCTTGACAAGTTTGAGTTATCCTACCAATATTTGGAACACGATACTCACAGGCAAGTATTTTCTTATACCGAGTCTATGGCTCAGAATAGTAGCCGGTCTGGTTTAAAGAATTTGTAAAAGTAAATGAAAATATGAAGGGGATTAGGATCAGGTTGTTGCAGGGATGGTGATCTCTAACCAAGTCAATAAACGAAAGTAGGTTTCGCATGCGACCAACCGGCGCCATTTTCTGCTTGAATCATACCTCTCTCGCTTCGTAAGGCACATTAACTTATCAACAACAGTTAACATGCTGAGGAACTTTCCCACCAAGTATCATCCGTATTTTTAATAGAACGATAGATAATAAATAACTTTACCTTTTCAACTTAACTTAACCCAATAAGAATTATAGTTACTAGGGATACAAAACATAAAACGAAACATTCTTCAGCGCCAAATGTTTTTGAGAATCCCTCAAATTTATTGACTGCATAACGCTTATTAAAATCATGTAAAATATTCATAAATTATCTGATGCTAAATACGAAGCTAAAACACTAACTAATGTTTGGTGCTTGCTGGGCACCTCCAATATACACATAATTAATTATTGTAGTCCAACACAAAGCATGAATATATTATAATATATGCTCATATTATTTTACTTAAAATATCCAAAATAACTTAAAACCAGAATCACCGCACTTCGGGAAAGTAAATAAAACAAATATTAGAAGCACAATGTGTCCGAAGAGTTAATTAAGAGCAAAAAAAATCGAAAAAAGTCAAAATTTGAAAAGATAATATTAACCAAATATATAACGAGATTGTCCATAACCTTTTCCATAAAAATATTATGCTAGAGACTGATTGATAACCATGCCAATGGAGTACTGTACGCTAGAATTTTGTTTCAGCTGCTTCCTTATCATCAACAACATTTAAATCAACAGTGTAGTCATTGGTAGCCCAGGGCTGTGTTTCTCCATCACCCAATACAATGAATATAACTGCCCCGACAAGGTAAACCCCAGCTGTCATGTAGAACACAGTCTGCCATTGGTCGCGCGTTTTATCCACAGTGATCGCGCTCACGATGTTTGGGGCGATGATCCCGCTGATGGAGGCGAATGTGTTGGTTATGCCCAGGAGAGTTCCGGCGTACTTTCTGGCGAGGTCGATGTGATTCACAAGGAAACCACCGCCATATTGGAATCCACTAAATGAGACGCCAATAGTCAACAGAGCGACCGCGGTTGCACCTTGATTACAAGTCATGTAGCTGGTGGCAACGAGAAATATGGCAGGGCACACAGATCCAATAGAGTTCATTACCTAATAAAATATTAATCATAATAAAGAAATAAAATACTAAGTTATACAGCTATAATTGGCACATACTTTAGGGTGATGGACAAAAGGTACGTAAGGGAAAGTTATGGGCAGCATTGATTTGGCTGTCCAAGATACATACACAAGCATGCTTCACTGGGTTCATTGGGTCAAGTTCAATGCACATGCACCTCCAACCATTGGAGGAGTCAATTTGGTCCTCCAACACTGGAACATATTCACCCCCACATTGTAGGTCATTGTTTTCGCTGTGATGACCAACCATTGCACAATTATATTTTATTTATATTTATATTTAACGTCAAGCTACTAATAGTGAAAAACCGTACCGCTAGGTATGTACAACAAGTAAATAAAAATCGACTGGATACCCTTTGAACTTGAACTTGAACTTTGAACTTGAACTTTAATAATTCCAATAAAATATGGTACGACAGACCCAGCACCAGCACGATAGCAAACACGAAATAAAGTAATATAGATAGATACATTTAATTATTGGGTGAGGATCCGAATTCGAATGAAATCCACATAGTAGCAAGTGCCACTAGTTCGTGGATTTCATTGAAATACTCGAAATTTGAGTTGGACTGCGCCGCGTCCATGATATTTGTATGGAAAATGAGTGAAAATAATCTACTCACATGTACAAGATATTTTTAAGTGAAAGATTACTGCACAAAAGAAGCACACCAAGAAAGACAAAGCAAGAGAAATAGCATAGAAGGTAAAGCGAAAAAAAAAATTAATCTTATGAGAATTGAAAAGCGAAGACCACCGTGAATTTTCTGATTCCAATGTTTATTCAAAGTGTGTGTACCAAATTTGTTATGACCCAGACATGCATGTAATAGTGATCAGCTGACTGCAGACAGCTGATCGGTAGGTTTCGCCCCAATACAGCGGGCTTCCTCAGGATGCTCAAGCTAGCAGGACGACAGTAGAGTGAAGTTCCCAAATAAGAAGAACAGGCAAAGTGTGATGGGGTTAACTAGTTAACTAAGCACACACTTATGCCAATCACGTTTCTGCTTGTTGATAACTGGCTGGCGCATGCGAATATAGTAAATTTCAAGCTTTTGCAGAACAGGCCGCAGTGGGTGCCTAGCAATAACTTTGAAATGTTTAAAAAGCTCACGCCAGTTAGTCAGCTAATGTGTATTGGGCTCGCCACGGTGCGTCGTGATGTGGTGGTGCACAGTCTTGCCCTGCTCACTCCCATCATTGGCTGTACTGTCCTGGTGTTGTCTAACGCGTTCAAACAAACTACCGATCAGCTGTCTGCAGTCAGCAGATCACTATTACATGCATGTCTGGGTCTCCAGTCGATTTTTCTTTACTTATTGTTGTACATACCTACCGGTACGGTTTTTTACTATTAGTAGCTTGACGTTAAATATAAATATAAATAAAATATAATTATCAACTTTTCAAGCTTTCCTTACGTTGCACAATCTTGTGATTTCGCAGCCTCATGGAGAGAATAAGCATGGTGGACATCCCATGTTGTGGACATCTCTTAATTAAAGGACACTGTCCTTGAAAGAGCGAATAATCTCATGAAGGTCATTTCGATCAAAGCATTCTTAAAGCAGTTGCAATGCAGAATGGCAATTAAAGATATAAATGTAATTTAAGTTAGATTATCTGACCTTTCTCGTCTGCGATGTACTGAGTATCTTTCTTTCTCGAAGTTGATCAGACAATTGACCCCCAACATTTATCATAATAAAGAATCCAATATAAGGTAATGCAGAATAGAATCCATTGCTCTTTATATCAAATTGGAGGACTTCGTTCATATAGGAAGGCAGTTGAGTCAGTAGCATGTAATCCCCAAAGTGGCAGCAAGTTTGGGTAATTAGCAGAGCCCAGAATGGCACTGATGTAAAGATGGCTTTCCAAGGAGTAGGGCCACGGACACCACTGATTCTTTTTTCTTTCGCAATGCTTTCTTTTATATATATATATTCGATTTCGGAAATTCTAGGATGTTTACGTGGTGAATCGAAGACAAGAAAGTACCAACTGATGCACCATATTATATTGCCAGCCCCCATCAAGTAGAATATGCTAGGCCATCCTCCGTCAAATCCATACTGGCACAAGACTCCAGACAATGATAGACCAATAACGTTGCCTATCTGCATCCCCGACCACGCGATGGCACCTATTGTACTGCATTCCCATGGGGGGCTCCAATTACCAATGATACAGTGAAGGGCAGGAAACCAGACACCCCCTGCCAATCCGATTACTACGCGCATAGCCAATAGGTATCCCCAGTGCAATTTAGCTGCTATAGGACACAAGAATGTGGCAATTGATTTACACACCATACATATGAGAATAATATACTTCGCACTATATCTTTCAGCCAACCAACCTCCTGGTATCTGGGTCACGAGATAACCCCAGAAGAATGAACTCAGAATGTAACCCTTTATATCATGTGACCAGTCAAACTCACCCTTAATAACTTTAAGTGTCTCAGACATGTCTTGGACAGCTTCACAAACGTTTGATTCAGTGTTGTTAGAATTCAAAGTTGGTGTTAAATCGGAAGAGTTTAAATTATCACCCTCCATATCCCGAACCATGCATAATATCGCAACTGAAATATTGATACGCAGGGCATAGAGTGAAACGCATCCAAAGAATGCAACAACTGCCATATTTAGTCTGCAACTACATATCCAAGGAACTTGGCTTTCTTTTTTTCTTAATTCAAATGCACTCTTTGCCATTGTTGGATCTAGATTCATGATATCAATTATACAATATTGCCCTCCAACTGAATACTAGAGATGACAAATATTTATTATCATTGGAAGTCAATAATAAATGTATTTAACCAGGATTCGGTTATTTCTCTAAAAATAAGGCCAACTGTCCATCATCCCATCAAGGGTATGTGAATCTATCTATCAGATGTTTACATTCTACAGTATTCTAAAAGCATCACCTGGTGCAGTAATGGCCTGGCATATGAGTCATTTTGCTAACAAAAAGGCATATTTTAAAGTTAGCTGGGGGTGATGTGTTCTTGTCAAACCTCCCTGACACCAATTCTGTGGCCTGGCTAACTAGCCTCGAAAACAAACTTAGTATCAATGCAACACTAAACACAACCGGGAATAATACAATTAATGCTGAGGTCTGGAAATTTGGGACATTGTAATTTCCCAATTTTTTTTCCCCAATTTTCTCTTGGCGGGCAGTGTGGTAGCTAACCTTTCCCAAGGAGGGTAAATACCTGATCGATTCAATCGTTTGATCGATTGATTCAATCCTCTCTGATAATGATTAATTTGGCTAAAACCCTGAATCTGGGAGTGTCGCTGTAGCCGGCTAGATCTAAGAACACATGCGCGGCAGGTTACCGTTCGCTTGAGTTTGAGAGTTTGGTTTGTTCTCGTGGATCTGTAGTGATGGATTTGTGACATAGATCTTAGGAAAACTTGCTTCTTGTTCTTCCTTCCATGTAAAATAGAAATATCATAGGTAATAAACCATTAAACCAGTAAAAGCCAGTAAAAGCACAAGTCTGAATCTGATATCTGCACTGAGATACAAAATACCGTTGATGATACAAATACGACATATGTAGTACGACCCCAGTCATGAGATTGACGAGACTCGAATATGTACAGGATCCATCCAGACCAGGAGGATTGAGATCAGGTACATGTAGGGGTAGGCCTACAGGGACCACGCCTCCTGACCCTGACGAAATCTTTTGAGAGTTAAACTCATGGGCTCAACCATGTCTGGATGCGCTTAACGAGATGAACACCATGAATGATACTTTCGTAGATATCTCCAATCGCGATATCTACCTTGGTGGGTTGTTTGGAACGACTATCCCGTCCCTACAGTTAAACTCGTGGGCTCTACAACGTCTGGATGCACGCAACGAGTTCAGTTCCGATTCGCCATTGCCTATGGTTAATCCGACGAGTGCTAGTCCTGTAGATCCTTTTGGAGATCTCTCCAATCACGATATCTACCTTGGTGGGGTGTCCGGAAGGACTATCCCTTCCCTATAGTTCAACTCGAACAACTGGTGGGCTCAACCAAGCCTGAACGTGCTCAATGAGATCAGTTACGATTCCCCATTGCCTACGGTTAATCAGACAAATGCTAGTCCCATAGATCCTTTTGGAGATCTCTCCGACCATGATATCTACTTTGGTGGGGTGTCCGGCGCGACAGTCCCTTTGTTGCCGTTATTCCCGACACCATGGGGGAAAAACGCTGATGCTGGAGGCGGAATTTTACAGACCACGGAATCCCGGCCAGTCACCGGATATTGATTGTGGAGAAGGAATGTTCCTAAATGCAAGATTGCGGTTGAGAAAAAGCTGCATTGGTTGGATATACGCTTTAATGTAACTTCCCTACAGTTGAACCTTGAGCTAATCTCACTGAACCTTGATTGAGAATTAATTGGGCTTCCCCAAATCAATATACACCAAATATTCACAATAATTATACACGACAATATAAATCCCTACAGTATATTATCTAATTACCCACTGTTCGCTCAGATTTTAGCCTAACTAATGTTCCCCAGATTTTCCCGCGGTCCTAGTCTTGGTGCCGTAGTGTCGGTGTCGGTCGACCCTGTCGCGTGTCCGTTCCACCACTCCCGAACCCCGAAGGGATCTTTCATCGAGAACCAGCACGGCTTGGCTAAGGGTCGGTCCAGTCGGTAGACTCTGTCGCGTATCCGTACCACCCCTCTCGAACCCCGAAGGGATCGGTCATCGAGAACCAGTACGGCTTGGCTAGGAGTCTGTCGTGTCGGTGGACCCGTTCGCGTGTCCGTCCCACCCCTCCCGAACCCCGAAGGGTTCGATCATCGAAAACCAGTACGGCTTGGCTAGGGGTCCGTCGGTTCATCGCAGAGACCCAACCACCTAGGCTTTCCGAGTTCTTATTCAGGCTCGTAGTCGCTTCGGCAGCCGAGAAACTGCTCCGAACAGTAGGTAGGCCAGTAGAGTCCAGTCCTTTGTCTTTCGACCCCGTCGCGTGTCCGTCCCACACCTCACGAACCCCGAAGGGAACGATCATCGAGAACCAGTACGGCTTGGCTAAGGGGTCTGTCGTCGGTTCCCGTCGCAAATCCCTGGTACAAGCAGCCGGCGTTCCGATGTCCTTTTCAGGCTCGTAATAACTGCTGTTGACCAGAGACCGCTAAGGGCAGTCCTCGTCAAACCCTTCCTCTGTTAGTCGGTAGACCCTTTCGCGTGTCCTTCCCACCCCTCACGAACCCCGAAGGGAACGATCATCGAGAACCAGTACGGCTTGGCTAGGGGTCTGTCGTGTCGTTTCCCGTCGCAAGTCCCTGACACAAGCAGCTGGCGTTCCGATGTCCTTTTCAGGCTCGTAATAACTGCTGTTGGCCAGGGACCGCTAAGGGCAGTCCTTGTCCTTTAGGCCTGGCACGTTACCAAATCCACCTCTACAGGCAACAGGAAGTTGGCCAGGGCCTAATAGTACTCAGGCTAACCTGAATACTGCTTAACTTTGCCTCCCACCCCTGGCCCTTATAAACATGAAATTATTCCCGTACCCTGTAAGTCGCCCCAATATTCGCCCATAAATCGCCCCCAGTCCATAGAATGTGCCCAAAACCCATGGTCCCGCACCCAGTAGTGATATCGGAATAATCATTTTAAATAAATACAAAAAATATTCAACTCGCGTTATGAAAAGTTGAAATACCGCGAACAGTCCCCCCCAATGACCTTCGTGAGGTCTATCGGTAGATTGAGTTTGCGTAGGTCATTCCCAATATAAAAAATCCAAATTTAATATTGCATAGTCTTGATTAATTTGGCCTAGAGTTTATGTATATATATATGTATAAAAATAAATGTTCAATAAATGTTCCTGGAATATCCCGATCCACTATTTCTTTCTCTGATACGCCTTTCTCCTCTTCGCCCATCGACTCTCGTCGATCGCTAGAGCTGGAAGGGGAGCGTCAAACATCCATCGTGAGCAACGCTTCGGCTTGTCTCCTGGCGGCTCTGCCTTTCGATGGCATCGGGATCATATCGGTTCATCTTTCCAACTCGGTGTTGCGCGCCTCTAGGAACCACTTTCCGTCACCGAACTCCTCTTTATACGAGTATAAGCGTCTAATGACTTCGAATGGGCCGAATAATCCGGCGCTCAGCAACAGATCCACGCAATGGAAAGGCAGCGTGGCCGTCGTGTGGAGGCGTTCCGGGAAGGAGAAATACCCGCACGCCATCTCCTGCGCGATAATCCGAGCGTTTCTCCGAACCTTGGTCTTTATGTGGCTGTTTGCGTATGTTTCAAACATGACCATATTTCCCATAGCGGTAACGTCTTTGGTAGGACATTTGATATAGCAGCGGGGGCTAGCGGAATGTCCACGGAAACCGCACGTGGTGCAGAGGTTATATAGGATCGGACAGACGGAAACGTCGTGGCCCGATGTCGCGCAGTATGGGCAATAAAGTATCCCGAGGAGCTGGAGGCATGAATCGGTAACCCGATTCCTTCTACCGCGTGGGCACTGCTCCGAACCGCAGTTACCGCACACCTCCAACTGCATCTCTCGACCGGGGAATATCGGAATCGGGACGCCGACGTAATACTCGAGTCGTCGGTCGCTCTTCTGAATATTCGCGGTGGTCGGTAGCCCGCGGAAGGCTGGGCTTTTGCGTAGTAGGTCCTCGCTCCGATAACCTTCTTTGTGTCCCGTCGGTCTCAACTCGGACGACCGTTTCTGGCGGTGGATCCATTCGGTTTGCTCGGCGTACCAACGGGTTAGTCGCATAGGATCCTGAGGAACGGAGGGTGTAGTAGCCACCGCTGGTCGGCGAAGAGGTGCCGGGGTTTTCGACCGAGGGATACCGAGGAGATCGTCGGGAGTCGGCGCAGCGCTGGGACCCTTTTCAACCAGTATCGCTGAGCGGGGCCGTTGGTTGCTGGTACTCGGAATCTCCGAAGACCAGTCTTCGCCTCCCGGGAAAGGATATGGTGATAACCTTTGGCATATATCGCCGAAGTCGCTCAACGCGGAGGTGGTGATTAACTCCCTCGCAGGGCTACCGGAGCCGAGTGGGGATAATATGCCTGCTTCCGTCGTAGGTTCGGCCGAAGCAATCCGTTTGGCGGCCGGTTGGTAAGCGGCCTCCGGCTCGAGTTGTCGCTTCGGGGTGGAGAGTAGGACACCCTCATGTAGCCATAGTTCTTCCCCTTCCGAAGAAATCAGAGGCTCCTCCGCACCGAGAAGATCGGTAATCGTAGGGATGTCGTAAGGTCCACTCTCGTCCCAGGAATCGATAACGGCTAGCGTTTTCGTCTCTCCCGGTGTAATGTTCTCGACCGCTTTGAATGCGTGGTTTATAACCTCGTTCCAGTCGTAGTCGACGAAGGAAAGAGGAACCGCCGTAATGAGGTTATCGAGAGTTTTACAGATAAACTTAGCGACGGTGTATGATTCCATAACGACGTAGATGTAGTTCCGTCGATCCAGATTCTCCCACCTTTGGTGTATCGTCCACTTTCTCTCAACGTCCTTCCATCGACCCTCTCGCTCGCTCTTTATTTCTAATCCCGGGTATCCACCATATATTTTATTATAATCCCGGAATTTCTGGGGTTTGAAGTCGATGCCGCCGTTTAGCACAGCGAGGTAGCCGATCCCGGATTTCGTCGGTCTCACCTCTCGGAATCCTCGCATGAACTCAGCGAATCGTAACCAGGCTAATAGCGTTTGAGTGTCGACGCAATGGCTAAGGGCGTTGAGGTCGTCTCGTCGGTCTCTTCCTGAAGGAGCGTTCGCGTAGTCATTCCGGACGTCCGCCTTTATATCCGACCCGATTTTAATGACGTCGAAGTCGAAAAGGATCTTTTGGATTTCCGGAGGTAGTAACCAGATCGCTCCGGCTGCCTGCACTTCCTGTCTGGGTGTCGGAAATATTCGACACACCAATACCAAACCGTCCAGGGTTCCGAGGACGACGACCAAGGATCGACCATATTTTTTCGACCCGTACTTTTCCTGGTAGTCGTCGCAATTCTGGATGATCGATATACGTTCCTCTCGTAGCGTCGCCGTACACTCCGACAGGTTTCCCCAGTGGGCGAGGTACGTACTCTTGTCGTCGACGAAACTTTGACATCTCGCCAACGTAATCGCTTTCGAGGTGGGCGTCGCGTTTCCTTCGTTGTCGTATATCAAACATCGGGATTTGTAGACGCTTTGCCGGAAAGTTTCCCAGAACGACGACTCGTCCCATCCGGTTGCCTTTGCGTTCCGAGTTCTTTTCAGTCTCGTACTAGCATCGGCCAACCGGAGCTCTCGTAGGTTCCGGGAATCCGGTCCCTCTCGCCCGGTGAATTTAACGACTCGCACGTTCTCATTTATCAGGGCATTCCAATTCGTATCAAAGTTAGGGGATCCAGGTTGCGGATATTCCAGTAGATCTATCGTATTACGTAATTCGCCGATAATTTGGCGATTTGGGTCCATATTTACGATTATGTCCGTTACAAATTAGATCAGTTAATTATAAGTCCAGAAAGTCTGAAACAGTTTTTATGACTTTTTATGTCCTTTTCTTGTTTCCAATTCTTTTCTTTAGACTTTTTATACCTTTTTTTGTCTTTTTTCATTTCTCATTATTATTTCATCACATTTCATTTATTTCAACACATTTCATCATTTAGTTCCACCATTTATTTCACATTTATTTCACATTTCCATTTATTTCCACATCATCATTGGGGTTATAGCCCCCCGGCTATCATCATTTGTTATAAGCGCAGCACCAGGGTGCGCATCATTACATTTTCATCATCATACGCGTCATCATTCGGTTTATAGTAATGTCGTCTGTTTCTTTTCATCATTTCCAACTACATTCAATCATCTTCTTTGGGAAATTTTCGTTGTGGAAGGGGTGTTACGCGTCAATCTGGGATCTACAGCTGGGCTAGTTACACCGCCTACGCCCCAAACTGCACACGTAACGGACAATGAAGACGCTGGAAGTGAAGTCACGTGGAATGCACCAGGGACCCACCAGAATAACACTCCCAACAACATAAAGCTCAGCCGACGAAGTCATGTGGGATGGGGTTACGCAACATTCTGGGATCTACAGCTGGACTAGTTACACCGCTTATGCCCCAAAATCCACGCAACGGTCCCACCAGAATAACGCGACTGAGAAACATAAAACCCTCTATCGTCGAAGTCATGTGGATGCACCATGGACCCACCAGAATAACGGGATAAAGGGGGTGTTGCGCGGCAATCCGGGATCTACAGCTGGACTAGTTACACCGCCTACGCCCCGAACTGCGCACGCAACGGACAACATAACATACTACAATGGATACAATGAATTCCACTTCAAATCTTTACCATTTCCAATAATCCAATGTCATTGGTCCCGATGACCAAAATCAGGGTAAACAATACATAAACGACCCTGCGTCAGTCGAAACATCTGCAGGGTGACGCTGGACTCCACATAACACACGAGGAAACACAAATACCATTGCGTGGTTACAGTTGGTTTAAGGGGGGTCCATTTTCATTGTCAATAAATCACAGTTTAAAAGAGTTTGTCAACATGATGAGAAGGGTTTAAACGGGTTTAGGTTTGTCACCAATGTCTGCAGCAGGATCTTGAGTAGGAAACTTATCACCTCTCGTAGAGTCACCGCTGTCATTGCCTTCAAGAAGGCACAGCCTCTGGATAGGGCGTTGGTAGTGGCCCTTTGCCGTTCGTATCGTCACAGTCCTCGCAAGTCCGTCTTTGCTCGGTTGTATTGCCACGACTCGCGCCACAGGCCAGTGGACGCGGTCTCTGAGGTCTTCTTTGACCAGCACCATGTCGCCAACTTCGACATTCCTGTAGGTGTTGTTCCACTTCCTCCTGGTCCGGAGGGTTATGAGGTACTCCTGGGCCCAGATTCTCCACCAATGCGCTGCCAACGCTTGGGCCTTCTTCCAATATGTATGTCTCGCGATATCGTTGGGATCCGGAAACATTATTTCTGGAGGAATATGGGTCTTGGGTCTTCCCAGTAGGTGGTTGGGTGTGAGGGACTCAACCGAGGCGTTCGCCATCCGGGTATTACGGCAGATTAGTCCATACTCTCCCATTAATGGTGTCAATGTTATCCACGTCATTATTATCATCAACAACATTACTAGCCACCAAAGCATGGGCGAGCACCAATGTCCGTCTTTGAACGTTGCCTGATCAAAAATGTCGATACAATATTGATCTTCCTCGGACGGATTCTCGTCCTTCTCGGCAAACTCTTGGGTCTCTAGATTAAAGTATTTGGTCAGCTCCTGCTGGGATTTCTCGGTCTCAAGGAATAATTCCTCGCCCAGGTCTGTAGCTGAGCAATAACCCACGGATGTTGCATTTTCTTTAATCTGACATTTAGGAAGGTATGTATAGGTGTCGGTAGTCTCTTCCTTGATGCCGCAGAGTGTCCATCCCATTATTGTTCGTTCAGCGTAAAAGCCGTCATCCTGCTTTATAGATCGGGCGACGTCTCTGGTGGGTATGTGTAGTTCCGGTGTATCAAGTCCGATCAGTAGGGTGATGCGGTTTACATCCAACGGCGGGCACCTTAGATCCACGTCGTCTCGGTCCAGCTGTATGAGGGGGGCGTACTCGGCTGATTGTCGGAACTGCACTCGGAGGTCTGTGTGTACTAAGGCGTTCTTGATGGTCATCTTAACCGTCTCGTAGCCCTTCATTACCCCTTCCATCTGGAGTTGCACCTCCCCGGATTCTACCTCTCTGTGGTCGGTGATAGTTTGTATGGGCCGTTTGCAAGGTTTATAGTCTAGGCCGAGTTGCTCGAGGAAATCCCGGTCGATGATGGTTCCGTCCGACCCGTTATCAAGGAACGCGAGTGTCGTCAAGGATTTGCCGACCCCTTGAATTCTTACTGGGATTACTTTGGCGAAGACCATGTAACGGCGATTTATAAGGTTGATCGTGGCTGAGATATTTGTCACTTGTGATGTGTTAGTGGAGATTTTAAACGGGTTGGTTTCTCTCCGTTGGGTTGTCCGGGTTCCTTTAGAAACGTGGTTCGTTTCTCCTCTTCGCTTGGCTTCAATGCGAAAGGGGAGGGTGGTGAAGTCGAATGGGATCATTATAAAGTCCACATGTTAGTGCCCGGTTAAATTTAAAACGGAGTTACGCACAATGAGCAGAAATGTCATACACTAAATTAGGTATTTCTAAATGTAGTGAATCTTTGGTTGAATACGAAAGTAAATAATAATAGTAAAAAGTTAATCACGCTGTATGCAGTTCTTATTGGTTACTACCTGGATTGTGCGACCCTTTTACGCATTAGCTAATAACTAATTCGTTAGATATTGATTGGTTAGATATCGTTAGATATCGTAAAAATGAAATATAAACTAGATTGGCTACGTACAAAACAATGTAATTTTACAGGTAGAAGTTAAACCACTGCACCAAAGACTGTCGTTAATAAGAGTAATCGAATTCTTACAAAAACAGAGCATGATGTCTTAGAACCTACTCTTTGAACCTACACCCAAAAAGGTATCGGAGCCTGATTTTGTTGTTCCCCTAGAAAAGGCCTCTAAACAATTAGGGGGCAGCATTGGTGCAACTTTTAGACACGAAACTCTTAAGTATTATCGAAAACTTGAAGAGGTACACCTATTAACGCTAATTTAAATGAAGATGAGTGGGATGCAATAGATAGTATTGCATGCGACGAGTCTAATATAATTCGCCCAGCGGATAAGGGCAATAAAACTGTCATCTTAAATAAATCTGATTATCAGGAGAAAATGGAAAAGATTTTAGGGGATGAATCTAAGTTTAGTAAGTTACCTAGCAACCCTGTAGGTAAATATCAAAGACGTTGATACCATACAGGTTTAATTTGATGTTCGGTAACATTCCTAAAGGTTAAGCGGAAAAATGTGCAGTAGATATTGTTCTTAACGATTCCGAGTTTACGGAACGTACAGGTAACACAGTAGACACTTTTCGAATTTTGTTGCATATGTTCCAATATGTTCTAGAGCAGAGTGCCTATTCTTATGGTGACTGTATTTATGAACTAGTGAAAGGGCTCGCAATGGTAAATCCCATTTCACCCATATTGTGTTGTCTGTTTATGTTTAGCTTAGAAGACAGGGCTCGAAACTTTTTTGCCTGAAACTTGGTATAGGTATGTCGACGACACTTGGTGCATTGTAAATATTAATGATATCGAAATCTTACTATCTAACAGCCTACATACTGTAGTGATGTGCAATTTACTGCAGATAAGCAAAATTCCAAAGGTGAATTCGCTTTTCTAGATACCTTAGTTACATTAAAATGGTTCCTTATCTACTACAGTTTACCATAAACCTACCCATTCCAACCGTTATTTACATTTTAGTTCCAACCATCACCCCAAGATATGTATGTAGTGGATTATTTTAGAACCAACAGATTATGTTCAAATCTAGACTCTAGGGGGCGCACACAATAGGAATTAGCATACACTCTAAAATCCAATGGGTACCCTACTCGCATTATGCATAATTCTCATAAGGTCAACAACAAATTCGACAAACCAATACCTAAGGAGGATATAATAACACAGCGAACACGCCCAGAGGTATAAAACATAGAACTTCCATACATTAAGGGATTGACGGAACAAATAGAACACATTTGTAAAAAAATACAACATTGGGACATATACAGTTACAGGAAGGAAACTTACATATTGCCATAATTGTTGACATAAACCAAGATGCCCACCTAGGAATGTCCCAGGTAGCACAATTACGTAAATTTACGGTAAATTTACGTTCATTATTCGTCCAGACGTTCTGGATTTATGTTCATATGACGTTGTATTTCTCCCATAAGATGCTATTGATGCTAAACGTTCAATAGTTCAAAGTTGGCCGTCAGAAGTACCGTAATATGAACGGGCAATTGAACGTAAAAGAGACCACAGGCAATCTATGTTCAAATAACGTGTTCACTAGACGTTCATTTCTGGTGTGTTATAGGTCCATATTAGGTTGAATAAACGTAAAAATTTAACGTGAGACCAACCAATCACTGTTTGTTGGTGCATGTTCTGTGTAGAGAGGGGAGGGGGGAGGGGGGGGGGGGGGTTAGCCTACCTTATCCAATCCCTACACCCTATCCTACGGCCCTACACCTACAATACCCTATACATTTAGAGAAGGAAGCATCAGGGTATATATGAAATTATTTAATCGATAGTGATATAAGAGTATCCATGATATATTATGGTGATGATCCACAAATTCGCATTGGATTAGTTAGATTTCTGTATTTTATCTTATTTCCAGCCAAAATAGATTATTCATATTGATGAATCTTAAAAAAATTAATTAATTTTATGACCTTATAATTGATATTTGAAATTTTGTATCTATGCAATAAGGCAATAATACATACAAAAAGCAATTGAAACGTAAGAAACTTTTATATAATATGATAAATTTGTAAAATAAAAAATAATGTTTTGCGATTAAAAAAATTACCCTACGCATGATAGAAGTTTGAACATTCCAACGCCCATATATCCGATTTATCTCAACAAAATGTAATGGTATTTGGTCAGTTGGTATCAAAATAGACAAACTTTTGCGGTTTTCTTTGTTTGTTATTTTCTTGGTTCAATAGGCCTAATATATTCTAATAATTTTATTACAATTTTTCGTGACATACAGTAGTACTAGTGTATTAACTTTAGTAATCAGTAGAATCACCTTTGTCAAATTTTGATGTTATTTGTTGTTTAAAATGTTTAAAAATGCGTCAGCATTGTATTGGTTATCAATGTTTTGTTGTGTGAATAATTTTTCGATTACTTAAAGTAATTGTTTTGTATTGAGAATGAACCATTAGTCCATTTATAACTAAGCGGAACCACACCAACCATACAAGGAGTAGGCTAACCAACATAAAAAATAATTGCACAATAATAAATAGTCAGATAATTGTATCACGAACAAGTTTGAACATGCCATTGACATAACAAGTTAAATTAAATTATGTTTGAACGTTCATAAATGTTCAAACAACGTACATATTTAGGTACAAAGAAATGAACGCATAACTGGACGCAATTTGAACGTTCAATATTCGTTTGTTTTGGTTCATATTCAATTTCTTTAAAGTTAGGACGTTAAATTACCTAATGTGAACGTCACAATTTGGTAAATTGCTCACAACGTCAGCAATTTTTACCTATTTTGAACAATATTTCATTGATGTTCAGATTCGCATAAAAAAAGTACCAAATATGAACGTTCAATTTCTTTCGTGGACGTCTTGTGCTACCTGGGGTCGTATATCAGAAACCCTGTACCTGTGGAGATTTATACATTGGCCAGACTAAGTACAGTTTAGACATCCGCATCGAGCAGCACGATAGTGACATACGGCACCGTAGGTCTAAAGCATCTGAGCTGGCGGGACACCACGTCGAAACAGACACATACCAGTATGGGATCAGGAGTCAGTTATAGGGAGGGTCACAGATTTATACGGTAGGCTAATTTTAGAGAGTTTGTACATTAAATTATTAGGCCCACGTGCAATTAATAAAAGATTATCAGTAGAGGTGAATCATCTAAGCATAGCTGTCCTAGTTAAGTGGGGGGTCCCTAAATAGGATTATTAAAAAAAAAGATATTGAACAAACCAAAAAATGGGGGGGGGGGGGGCACATTCAATTAATTATGCATGTATTTGTGATGTGCATATACACTGTACTGTACACTTAGGTATGTTGTTACTGCTTTGATTGTCAGTACCGGTACTGATGTAGGCCTATTATTAATATTATACTGAAATTATAGTTTAATTGAATCTTAATCTATAGTTAGAGTTATCACACATCCTTACTGTCTTAGGTATCAAGATTGTTGACAATGTTGGCACTTAGCCTTTGAAATATATTTATAATTTTATACATATTCTTTTATATTATACATAACGAAACGAACTACTTATATTTTTCACAATCTTCGAGAATTATCTCCTTATGATACAAATACCGTTAAAAACTAAAGCCCATTCTCAGGGTTGAGAGCCAGATGTGACTTATCTATAAATTGATATTACAGCAGTATAAACTACTATACTATAGTTTGAGAGGGGTTTTGGTTATTGCTTCAATGACTAATGGGGGATCGGCCTATAGGGGCTGTTGCGCTGTCAGTCAGAGAGGTAACGGCCCATGGGGTAAGGATTTACCCATGGGGCGCTAACTATCAGATAGTCTGATACCAACTGTCAGACAGTCTTTTCAACTATCAGATAGATGATTGCCCAGTTACAAGTTGCCGATAATAGTTGTATTTTTTAAACCCCGAGTGTTGTTGACGGAGTCTGTTACTTCCGAAATCGTTGGTCGTGGTGCCGGTGCCGGAATTCTGGCTTTGATTAAAAGCACTGAACTGCTGAACGATGGCGGAATCTACGAAACCCGGCCGGATTCCTAATCCATAATCCGAAGAGGCGACAGAGTCAATTAAACGTAAACAATGAAACGATCGCGATGGACAATGGAGTCTATTCAATGTATCCAGAACGATACGATGGCGACGGAGTCTATTACAGTATTAAACACGCAACCAAAGCGATCAGACGATGGCGAAGTAATCTACAAAACAGAGAATGACAGGAAGGCGATGGAGTTTATTAAACGCAGTAAGATGATGCATAGCGAAGCGATCGAGACGGATAACGGAGTTTATTACAGTATTAAACCTGGAACGAAGACGGTGGAATCTATAGGCCTAAACCTGGAACAATGCGAACAAGGCTACTCTAAAGTTAGACTAGACTGGTTTGTGAGATTAACTTGCCAATACTAACTCAATACAAGTTGCTTTCTTCGAATTCCTAATAATATATTTTAATCTTAATAATAATTATTCAACATCAATTATTTTATAAGTCTTGTATATCTTTAAATAATATTATAAGTCTATAAGTAAGATTGCTAAAGACTAAAGAGCTAACTTTAGGAAAATCTGCCTTATATTTTTAGAATTATTATAATTAATTTTGTTATGTTTATAATGAATTGTATCTTTTGACAGACTACTTGATGTGCGACCGTGATAATAAAATTAAATGGTGCCGAAATATTTTCACTTAACTGCAGGTAGGGGGGGGGGGGGGGGGGCAATCAATATTCTTCCCTCTCCAGGTGAAAATCGACGCAAATAACAGCTTGTTTACTACTGAAATAAAACTGCATCCTGTTCTATAGGAAAAAACATTATAGGGGAAACTTTAGCAAGTTGTGTTTATTTTAACCGATAGACAAGATTACATGTTTACCAAGTTTGGTATAATTTAGTCAAAGATTGAATTAGTTACGATTTTAAATTATCAGTGGAGGGTGAAGGCGGTGGGCCAGGATTCAGTTATACTGAATAAAGAATAGTGATTAAACCAAGGGATACGCGATATGACACTGCTGTATAAGTTCATTGAATGACTCTTGATTTCGAAACATTTAATTCAAAACTATATAAATGTTAATATAATGTTGGATTTTTTTTTTGTAATAATTAACAGATGAATTATATTTCATTAATTAATTTTTTTATCTAATCACATTATTAAATAACGAAGCACAGAAATAATACTAAGATTGAATATTGAATTGAAGGTACAGTACCGAATTGAATATTTGAATGGGAGAATCTTTTAGGCTCGTTAAGCCAAGGAATACCTGTTCACCACCATGGGTGATCTTCCACAGTAAACCCTTCCACTCTGTTTCCCAAGTTGCCTTGGTTCCCAATAGACCACTGAAGGATGAAAGCCGGGGTTGGGCTAGTGCCGGGGTTGCAGCACTGTGCCCAAACAGTACTGCCCCATCTAGGGATCGAACATTGAATATTTGAGATTGCATAAGATATAGTATTGAATATTGAATATTTCGGCCGTCATCCCGTTGGTGACTCCATTCCATTCTGCCATTGGCAACTATTTCGATTTGTTTCGGCTCTTCAGTCCCCGACTAGACCGATGGTCGGCCTGGTTGCTGTCCCCATGACTGAGGCTGCATTACCAACCAAAATTGCCATCTCCAGGCGCTTGGAGCAGAAACTGGTGTGACCGCGGTTCGTGGATGGCACTGTGGAGACGAGCCCCGATCTCCCGGAGGAAGGTGGATGTCTCTGGACCAGGGCGCCCAAAGGTCTCAAAGGCCACGGGGTGAAAGAAATGGTCCCGGTCCATTAGGTCGCGATACTTAGAGTTTTTAATGCGCTCCGCCCCCTCAGCTGAGTGCCCCCCGGCAATGATGGTTTGTTGAAGGTGGCTGGGGGCCAGTGGATCTAGTAATAATTAACGCAAAGATATGATTCGGTAGGCCTACGTGATATTAGTTTCTCAAACCAAACCTATCCATCCATTGACGTCCAAATATATCCAATTTCTCAATCCATACTAATCCGTATGTAATAATGTACACTGTAATGCAATACCGGTAATGTCAATGACCAACCAAACAATGCGTTGAGTGTTATCGGACCAGCCTCCGAGAAATATTAGGCTAACTGTACCTCGCTCTGTCGCATCAGTTTTTGTAGTGCTCTAGTTCCAGGCTACCAGAATCCGTTAGGCCTAGTGCATGATATAGAATCAGCACATCCTGACATCTGTGCAACACCTGAACTCACGCGAGCATTTTACAGATGGTGGTCTAATTTATATGGTCTTGTACCGCGAAACCGTGTATTATTTACAGATGTAGGCTAAATTTCGGGTCTTGTACCGTGCACAGTACTGGTGGGCCTACACAGCTACTGCTATTTTGCCTAATACAGGTCCCAGAGGTAAATCCTTACCCCACGGGCTGTTACCTCTCTGACTGACAGCGCAACAGCCCTCTCTCGGATCGGCGCTGCGCTGCTCTACTATTGGCTGATACCTTGTTGATTAATCGCTGTCTTTCCTGATTAATCCCTCTCTCACTATCTATTGGCTAAGGCTTTACCTATAATAAGGTTGGGTTATATGCAATGCACCATATCAATAAATATACATGAATACAATAACCTTAACATTTAGTACACAATGAATAGCTTGCGCGGTCATCTGACTTCCAATTTAGTTACTTTGGCAAGGCGCCTTGGTTGTAAGTTAATCTTTGGGTTTGGCTTATATAATCGGGGTGCTAATAGATTTTCCATTTTGGTTAATAACTGTCTTGAGGTGACATATTGATTTTCTGGGTGAGGAAGTGCCCCAGGGATCGCCTCCCGTAACAGGAAGGCGATGCGATATGGTGAGTAGGTGACAATCAGATTGTATTAAACCAAACAAGCTCCCTCCCTATATCCCTATAATGGACTCTACAGTATGTACAAAGTTGGCCTAATTGGCCTTAAGTAAACTTGAAGCACTACTACAGTCCCAATCCCAATAAACATTAACTTGGTCATTTTGGCGGCCAAAATTACCAAAATGGCCAAGTAAAAACTGCGGTATTCATGAAAGGAACTGCTGAGGCACGTTGGCTTGTCAATCACAGCCAGTGAATACTACTACTAGGATCGGCATGCTGCATTGCAGCTGCATTTTTAAGAATGCTGTGCCGGCTTGTCAACAAAATTGCACCGCCACAACTCCCTATCACCCATGACATTTGCTAGATCATCCGCATCTTTAAGGCCAGTGCCCTTTAAGATGCGTCTCAAGAAAGTCAGTGAATACAGGCAGGCTGAGTGTAAGTAAAGCCCAGCACGTTGGCGCTGAGGTAGAGTTCTCTCTACCTTTAGGTAGAGAGAAAGGCTCCAGTGTAGTAATTGTTGTAACTTAATGATAAAAAACTATTTCAGTTGGAGTTTTACACGCCCATATAATGCAGTAATGTATAATATCAATAAAATATAATTCAATTACCAATTAATTTCGCCCCTCGGGGCATCCTCAGGGTTCGCAACAACAACAAGCTCTATCGTACTACTAAATCGAACCAACTACATTACTGTAATCTGATAATTACAGAGTTTCAACTCACTACTGCAGTAGCCGGCAGTACTGCAGTACCGGTACCTTGGTACAAGCAATTAATGTTGAGACGTTAAATCAACAAAATTTAAATCAGTAGAGTATGTAGGAGAAAATCAGACGGACATTCATATTGTACAGTAGGGGGCATTTATTACAGCTACAGTATAACAGTAGTAGGATGGGTCCAATTAAATATAGGACAATAAATTTATTTCAGTAACGTTTCGGGCCACAAGGAAAACGTACTGTAGAAAAAGACCGGACGTATAAAGTTATTAGCATTATGACTACAATTTCGCCCAATAACACTGTAAAATCATTTTATTCTACAGGGTGTTACAAGCACGATAACCAATCAAGGAAAACGTACTGTAGAAAAAACCGGCAATTTACCAAATATTAGCATTATAACTACATATTGCATCAAATAACACTGTAAAATCAATTAGTTCCCCGGGGTGTTACAAGCACGATAACCAATCATGAAAAAACGCGGCCGTTATAACCTTGTATCTCCAATGAAAAAACATACGGAATTTTCAGCACACATGTACTGTATGTAAAATTTGAGTTGGGACATTTGAGTCAATGTGTAGGCAAAGCCCATCAGCTTTCACATTGTACAGTAGGGTGGAACTGTTTCAGCATAAAAATATAAACCACAAGGAAAACGTAGGTATTTTCAGCACACATGTACTGTATGTAAAATTAGAGTTGGGGCATTTAAATGAAAATGTAGGCAAGACCAAACGGGATTCATATTGTACAGTAGGGTGGAGCTTCTATCACAGGGAAAACGTACTGTAGAAAAAACCGGAAGTTACAAAATATTTGCATTATAACTACATATTGCATCAAATAACACTGTAAAATCACTTAGTTCCCCGGGGTGTTACAAGCACGATAACCAATCGTGAAAGAATGCGGCCGTTATAACCTTGTATTTCCAATGAAAAACATACGGTATTTTCAGCACACATGTACTGTATGTAAAATTTGAGTTGGGACATTTGAGTCAATGTGTAGGCAAAGCCCACCAGTATTCGTATTGTACAGTAGGGTGGAACTGTTTCAGCATAAAAAAATTTATATAAACCACAAGGAAAACGTACTGTAGAAAAAACTGGAAGTTAAGTAGGGTGGAACTGTTTCAGCATAAAAAAATATAAACCACAGGAAAACGTACTGTAGAAAAGACTGGAAGTTAAGTAGGGTGGAACTGTTTCAGCATAAAAAAATATATACCACAGGAAAACGTACTGTAGAAAAGACTGGAAGTTTCCAAAATTATTAGCATTATAACTACATATTGCATCAAATAACACTGTAAGATCATTTAGTTCCCCGGGGTATTACACTAAAAATAATGAGTTGATAAATATACAACTATACAGCTGGTCTCACTTTGTTCCACGGGGGGTTGAACTGAAAAATATAATTCGCTTCCGCATGTACTCTTGATTTGTTGTCCCGGAATTGGCGAAAAACCGTGATCCTAAAACTCTCCCAAGGGCACATACGGAAGTGTTCGCACAATAAAAACTCTGCTAGTTCATGGTAATCTTGGGGTGGTTGTTTCCTATACCCGTTTATGACCGATTTATGTTTAGATACTCTCTCGGCCAGCTTTTGCTCGGTCTGGCCAATATAAAAACCCCCCGGGTGGTCTTTGCACGTGATTGCATATAATACATTTGACGATACACACGAGAAAGAGCCCGTAACACGATCACCCCATGGTAGTACAGGAAGGTCAAACAAAAACGGGCACGTAAGGCACCCCCCGCGTCCACATGGTGCGTTTCCCTGTCCTCTTGATGAGTCGCGTTTCACTATCAAGGAATTCCCCAAGTTTAGTCCACCTCTCTTCGTGACAATAACCTTAGCCCCTACCTCGGCTAAGGCGCGTTTGTTGTTGACCAACACAGTCTTTACGCACGGTCTAAAAGTTCCATCAATTTTGAAATAAAAGCAATCCCCACCCCTCTCGTCATTTCTGTTTCGAGGGGTCCGTCGTTTATCCCACTTTATTTCTCGGAGTCGCTCTAGGAACTCCTGCGGATATCCCGACACCCAACAGTCTGTGAGGTACCGATCCCTCGCAGATTCATAATCAACACCCCCTACCCCGCCGGTCAGGCGCCAAAATCGTAACAATTGGCCTCTAACCACTGATTTCAGTAACTGGTTGTCATGGTTACTTAAATAAGGAACGGGTAACTTCCGCGAAAGTGGTTTAAAATACACTCGGGTTTTTATTTCACCCCGTACTGATTTATACAGTTCCATATCCAAAAATACGGATGTAGTGTTTGAAAATTCAAATGTAAACTTAATGTCATCGGTTCCAAACACTTCCCTCCCCGCGTTATTATACTCAGATATAATGTTCTCTTTGGTTCGATCCGATACGGCGTAATCGAAAATGGCTTCACCATCGTCTACAAAGGTATGGAAAAAGATGGCACCGTACATGGTGATAAGGCCCACGTGGGTGTGTAGGCGGTGGACGGCTAAAACGGCAATCGCCTTCGCCGCCGGTACACCCATACCCAACCCCTTGGTCAGTACGTAAAATCCCTCTTTAAACTTAAAATATGTGTGGGATACTACAAACATTAACAGCTGAATAATTTGATCTAAAGTATACCCCGTTTTATCTAAAATGTCCTCATTCTCCCTTACGGCGGCGGTAATCCCTTCAACAGCGACTTCAAAGGATATTGAAGGGTACATTTCCACTACATCTAGGGACATAAAAGTCGCCCTGGGGTATGATCCTACGGGAATCCTCTCTTTCACCGATTTTGAATCTTTGGCATAATGTGGCATTCGTAACAGTAGTGGCTGTATGAGTGAGTCCAGCAGTTTTGCGGGACGTTCGACGAGAGTTCCCGTAGTCGAGACGATAAGCCTCGCCTTCGGTGCGGAGATCCCATTGCCCCAGTCGATCCATTGGTCTCGATCCTTATGGTCTTTAAAAAGGGGATATACATATCCCATCGCTGGTCGTTTCACGTGTAAGAAGTCTTTAAGAGGTCCTTCGTTGAGATCCATAAGCCGGAAAGTGTCTTTTAGGTGTTTTAGGTACTTATTAGTTGGGTCCCAGGGAAGTTTCTTATATGTATCCTCATCTGTCAAAATTCTGGCAATTTCTTTTTGTTTAATTTCCTCATCTACTATGATGACGTTTCCCGTCTTGTCTCCTTGTACAATCGCTATGTCTTTGTTATTCTTTAGGTTCTTTAAACATTTGTGGTGCTCCTCAGAAATGTTTCTGTTTTTAGTCTTTTTGCCTACGTGTTTCATCTCTTTCTCTATCGTTTTGTGGAGCTCGGAGATCGTGCTTTCAATGGTTGGGTTATCGCACACAGGCGCGACATATCTCCATTTACTGGGGATCTTCACTGGTTTGTATTCTAGTGGTATCGCTGTTGGCGGTGGAGAAACTCTTTCGTACCCTGGAATTCTTCGATTTATTGGTTCCTCCCGTTGCAGCCGGGTTAGGTTTAAAGTTAACAACCCCTCTCTCCTCGGTGTGTCCGTCGGGTTCTGTACCCTCAGTTCGGGTGATGTACCGGTATTGGTAACTGGAAGGCTTATACTTGGTCCGAGTACAATCGGTGTACTCGAGTTTACCAGTGGTTGAGGAGTTGGGCCCGCGCTCACGTCTCCCCCAAACAGTTTTCTTACTACCGCAGAGTCTCCTCTTCTTGACTGGTTTACTGAAAAAGTTGCGAACATCGTGTCCAAAGTTTCAAGTTCGTCCCCGTCGTCTTCTTCTACGTCGTTTGGCTCCGTCCACGGGAATCCGACGTTTAACGGTGTGACATCGAACGATACCTCCTGGTTCGTCTCGTTGTCGTTAACCTCGCTTGCGAGGGTGGTTAACCGTGGTTCGGGGGTTTG
>JAUCBJ010002996.1:0-66770 GCA_032718475.1 Nemertoderma westbladi | reverse complement strand
ATACTTACCTGGCACAGGGGTTAACCACGATCAAGAATGCGGTTCCCCCAGGGTGAGGCCCTTGCATTGCACTCCGCTTGGGTTGACCCCTGCGATTTTCTCAAATCGAGGAAACTCGGGTGCTAAATTTGTGTTAGCTGGAGCTTGCGTTCGCGCAGGCTCCTTACAATATTAACAAAGCACTTATTCATACTCAATAATGTAAATATTACTTATTTTATGTTTATCTTGTTTATCTTCGGTGAATAATAATAAGATATAAATAAGTTAATTATCATTGTCATGTTGTTTGTTATAATTATAATAGAACATTAAGTAAATTATTATTATTAACACTCGATACCAGTAAAATATGGTCGAGGAGAAAACAATCAGAAATCCCAAATTAAATACACATAACGGGTTGGGAGAACTACAATCGATTTGGTATTTCATTTTTGGAAAGGTGCAGGTTACAAGGATGCTCTTTCTAACCAAAACTACTACTACTAGTATCGGCATGCTGCATTGCAGCTGCATTTTTAAGAATGCTGTGCCGGCTTGTCGACAAAATTGCGCCGCCACAAACTCCCTATCACCCATGACATTTGCTAGATCATCCGCCTCTTCAAGGCCAGTGTCCATTAACCAAAACAATAAACGATGATGTTACCAAATCAGGGAAAGGAGCAGGTTACAGAGGCGGGATTTTCTAACCAAAACAATAAACAATCACTTTACCAAATGAAGGAAAGGAGCAGGTTACATAGATGGTCTTTTCTAACCAAAACGATAACATTACCAATTGAGAGAAAGGAGCAGGTTACAGAGGCGGGATTTCCTAACCAAAACAATAAACGATCACTTAACTAACGGAACCTAACGGTAAATTTCTGGAGGACATAAAAAGTAAAAAAAAGGACATCATGAGTGATTTAAACGGACAATAAAATTTATTGCGTTGCCATAGCCACTTTGTCAGTATCAAGGTTTATGTAAATTAATTTATAACACTGATGCCAAGGTAGTGTTACATGAAACTTGCTGCGCGCTTAATTTCAGGAAACATAGTTATCGCCACGCAGTAGGGTGAAGCCAATCTACAGGTCCTTGCAAGAACCCTTAAATCCAACTAAATTTCCGGCCAACATAATATTAATATATATCCGAATCTGTACTAAAGCAACTATAGGCATTTTAATAGCGCTGCACATATACTAATTTTTAACACAAATATTTGATAAATATAATTACTCCTCTCTTGACAATAGTCCAGTTTAAATATAATCTAATACTTATTCTTTTGGCCCTTTTCGAACTAGCCGTTTCAATTGTTATTGATGTAATCATTTTCTTATCTAAGTTATATTAAATCTTAATTATGGATAATACTAGATTTCTATTTATAAATTAACTTTTCTAAGACAATTCGAAAAATATAATTAAATACATGAATATAAAAGTACTCCTTGAACGCGATGAATATTTATTTTACTGTGTTAATATTTCATTATTATTTCATACTTTACACAATATGTCACTATAAACGACTATTTAAATCAGAAACAACATCTACCTTCATACTTACCTGGCACAGGGGTTAACCACGATCAAGAATGCGGTTCCCCCAGGGTGAGGCCCTTGCATTGCACTCCGCTTGGGTTGACCCCTGCGATTTTCTCAAATCGAGGAAACTCGGGTGCTAAATTTGTGTTAGCTGGAGCTTGCGTTCGCGCAGGCTCCTTACAATATAAACAAAAGTAGGGGTGAGCTGAGCCTTTTGCATATTATGAATTATGATATTGCATTTCACATTTCGTCAGACAGACACACACGGGATAGGCCCGGACCTATGTTGAATATTAAATAATCAATAGAAATAAGTATCACAGGAAAGCCCCATTAAACTGAAAATATTTTATTTACTGTTATACACAAGTGCAAGTGGGGCCAACTGACTGGTATCTATAGCATAGCAAGTAACGGTATCATTATTTTGAGTTAGCCCCCTTTAAATGGTTCCGTTTAAAAGGATCTATGTAACTCAGTTATTGGATTTCCTATCCCTGATTTGGTAAAGTGACTGCTTATTGTTTTAGTTAGAAAATCCCGCCTCTGTAACACGCTCCTTTCCCTCAATTAGTTAAATGATCGTTTATTGTTTTGGTTCGAAAGGCCCACCTCTGTAACCTGCTCCTTTCCTTCATTTGGTAAAGTGACTGTTTATTGTTTTGTAGAAAATCCGGCCTTAATCTGCTCCTTTCCATCAATTGGTAATTGTTTTTGGCTCGAAAATGAGTGTTTTGCTACGTCATGTGGTAATCGATTATCGACAACAACCACAAACTATTAAATTTAGAGTCTTTTACCACAGGCGCATATGGAAATCTATCTCATAGTCTATAAATCATGAAATCATGGGAATGTTTTGGCACAGGCATAGTGAAACCAACTGTCCGACAGACCAGAAATCAACAAATTTTGAATGTTTTGGCATAGGGATGTTGAAATCAACTGTCTGGCAGTCCAGAAATCAGCAGTCTGACAGTTTGAAGAAATACATACATAAAAAGTCATTAAAAGGACAACAAAAGTCATTAAAGGGACAATAAAAGTCATTATGCACAATTCGTAATATTATTAATAATATTCGTAATAATATAATATTTTGGCGACTGGGGGGGGGGGGGGGGGTCACTTTTTTTCGATCCGCTATAACTCTGGAACGCTTTGTCCAAATTCGATGGGGTTTTTACTTTTCAACTTAATTCGATGTCCTCTTTCAGCCTATCCATGTTTCGAAACCCCAAACAGCGCCGTTCAAAAATTAATTTTTTCTAGTTCTTGAATTTTACAAATTTCAAAAAAGTTGTAGTATTTTTTTAACGCCTTTACGGAATTCGATAGCGTTTTCGATTTTTATATTAAACGCAATATCCTGAATCCCACTAGCCTAGTTTCGCGTCACCAATAATGCCAAGACTTCATACTAAAGATACTGATACTAAACACTTCGTAAAGGCGTTAATAAAATACTGCAACTTTTTTGAAATTTGTAAAATTCTAGAACTAGAAAAAATTAATTTTTGAACGGCGCTGTTTGGGGTTTCGAAACATGGATAGGCTAAAAGAGGACTTCGAATTAAGTTGAAAAATAAAAACCCCATCGAATTTGGACAATGCGTTCCGAAGTTATATTGGATCGAAAAAAATTGACCCCCCCCCCCCCCCCAGTCGCCAAAAATTTACAGTAATTTAAAATTTTGCAAAAAAAATTTTTTGCTTTATTTTTGATGGCGAATCGATTGGCAGTACTGGCTACGAAAATTTTTTTTTTTAATTTTTGGTCAGAAAAAAAAACAGAAAAAGTATCTTTTTATAAAGATTTGATGTCTTTGCCTATGGTCAGAGAATGATACAACTCTGTAACTTGGCAATCGCTCAAATCCATTCAGCTGAATGGCACAGTAGAGTAAACTAAAGTAAATTCCCCATATAATGTTCTGAAGGGGAGACTGACAGAGAGTAATCCACCAATAAAACATTTTGCAATAATGTTGGCATTAATGTAGCCAACTCACTGTGTACTTAACAGTCATTCAGCTTACATTAGCAGAGGGAGAAACTTGGATACTCCCCTAGAATGCATTGGGAAGAGTTATTCAGCTGAGGCGATACTAGATTTCAAACTAAACCAACCAGTTAATGTTTGCTTTGCCAGAGAGTGGTGAGTGGATGGTAGGGCCTAAACAAACAGTATGGGTGTACGAAGTACAATAATCTTGGCAACCTCATCGATTTATACTAAGCCTTGTGTAGAAATCCATTACGTAAGCCATTTTTCATCACGACACCAGCTGTTATTGGTGTTATTTTACCATTGCGCCAATGGCGTTTTTTCGTTTATGTCTATTTTTCGAGCCCACGGCTCATGGACGAAATAGCGGAACATACCAGGACCTTAGAATCGCGGTATCTAGCCGCTGTGAAAATTTCATCAAAGTCGTTAGAGTAGTTTTGGCTATAGATTTAATTAGCCAGCCAGCCAGCCAGTCAATCAATCAATCAATCAGCCAACAATTCTTATTACTAGAGACGGTGTCAAGACGCCGTTAAGCAAAAACCGGCCTCTGATGTTTTTTTAAGGCAGTGATTTTTTATGTCCTTTTATTTGACTTTTTTTGTCCTCCTTTTTTTACGAATTGTGCATAATGACTTTTGTTGTCCTTTTAATGACTTTTGTTGTCCTTTTAATGACTTTTTATGTATGTATTTCTTCAAACTGTCAGACTGCTGATTTCTGGACTGTCAGACAGTTGATTTCAACATGCCTATGCCAAAACATTCAAAATTTGTTGATTTCTGGTCTGTCGGACAGTTGGTTTCACTATGCCTGTGCCAAAACATTCCATGATTTATAGACTATGAGATAGAATTCCATATGCGCCTGTGGTAAAAGACTCTACATTTAATAGTTTGTGGTTGTTGTAGATAATCGATTACCACATGACGTAGCAAAACACTCATTTTATAGCCAAAAACAATTACCAATTGATGGAAAGGAGCAGGTTAAGGCCGGATTTTCTAACCAAAACAATAAACAGTCACTTTACCAAATCGGGGAAAGGAGCAGGTTACAGAGGCGGGACTTTCTAACCAAAACAATAAACGATCATTTAACTAATTGAGGGAAAGGAGAAGGTTACAGAGACGCGATTTTCTAACCAAAACAATAAACGATAACATTACCAATTGAGAGAAAGGAGCAGGTTACAGAGGCGGGATTTTCTAACCAAAACAATAAACAGTGACTTTACCAAATCAGGGAAAGGAGCAGGTTACAGAGACGGGATTTTCTAACCAAAACAATAAACGATAACATTACCAATTGAGAGAAAGGAGCAGGTTACAGAGGCGGGATTTCCTAACCAAAACAATAAACGATCACTTAACTAATTGAGGGAAAGGAGCAGGTTACAGAGGCGGGATTTTCTAACCAAAACAATAAACAGTCACTTTACCAAATCAGGGAAAGGAGCAGGTTACAGAGACGGGATTTTCTAACCAAAACAATAAATGATAACATTAACAATTGAGAGAAAGGAGCAGGTTACAGAGGCGGGATTCCCTAACCAAAACAATAAACGATCACTTAACTAATTGAGGGAAAGGAGCAGGTTACAGAGGCGGTATTTTCTAACCAAAACAATAAACGATCATTTAACTAATTGAGGGAAAGGGGCAGGTTACAGAGGCGGGGGAAAGGAGCAGGTTACAGAGGCGGGATTTTCTAACCAAAACAACCGGTCAGCCGTTAGGCCTACCAGTACCGTATTTAAATGGTAGGCTACACAGTAGGCCTACAGCAGTACCGGTGCCGGTACCGGTACTAAAATGCAGAAATACCTGCTTTATACCTACATCTGTACATACAATACAGCAAAATAGTGCTACTGTCTGACTGTATATATACTACCCAGTAAAAAATTCGCATTCGTAACGCATGGGATGGCGCATATTTAACGCATTCGTAACGCATTCTGAAATGTTACATAGATGAACCATGCGATACGAATGCGAAAACCGAACCAAATACGCATCCTTTATTCGCATATCGAATGTAATACGAACCTTATTCGAATCCCGCACATTCTACGAATGCGTCCCTAATCTTATACGAATGTTTCCCGCACACTATACGAATGCGTCCCGCATGTTATATACGAATGTTTCCCACGCTATACGAATGCGTTACGAATGTTTTACGAATGTTATACGAATGTTTACCGCAGGATTTTTATTTTTTTTATTATTTCCCTACAGTTTACATAGTTTTAACAGTTTACAACGATTACTGTTAAAACGTGTCCATTTATTTTATTTTTTTTAAATATACTTGATATTCCGAATCGAATATGAAAGCCATTTTCAATTTCCCCAAAAAAATGTTCAGATATAATTCAAGAGCACGCAATTTCAGACGTAAATCGTTATAGTTCTGATGATTTTATTATCTAGAATATTAATTTCAAGCTTTTAATTAATTTAATTAATCTTATTAATTATTATTGATGGTTTATTATTTTATTATTATATTATATTATTTTATTATTATTTTATATCATTTTATTATTATATATATTTTTATTATTATTTTATATATATTTTATTACTTATTATCGAAAAAAAGCGAATTAATATTCTAGAATATAGTAAAAAAAAAACATTGAAATTATGTTGATGTATCTCATAAAATGTATGCCTTTGATGTATTTTGTCTGTAAGATTTCTTTACCATTAATAAGTGTAGGGCCTACTGTAGCAGTTACCGGTAATAACTGCTACAGTATATCAGTAGACTAATTAAATGGCGTTTTATAGCGAATTAAACAAATTCAACCTGGAAGCCTATGAAACGGTGTGAAAATATCACCATACACACATACAATTTAATAAAAATGCCACATGCTTTATAATATGTATTGGTACTGTACTGTAGGCCAGGTGAGATAAATAATGACAACATGAAACTACTGTAATAACTTTGGGAAATTAGTACTACTGTACAGGGGCTAAAACTACGGGGGGGGGGGGGGTGCCTACATACTATAAGTATGCTGCCTACATACTGTAGTTCCTTAAGTTAATACATTAGTCTTATGTTGTCATTATTTATCTCACCTAGCCTACAGTACATTACCTTTACATTATTACAGTATATCAAGCATGTTGGTAAAGGGAACAGGTTTACATACCATCATAATGGGGAACCAAAATAATAAACGGGAGTTAAGAATTACTGGGCAACCTATTAAATATATAGTAAAAGTACATGGGACTGGCTGACTGGTAACAAAGGGGGAGAGCTACTAACTAATAACACTATGTTCGATTATTTGCCGAATTGTGATTGGCCAGTATTACAGTATGTACGGTAGGCCTACTCTAATGGAGAATGCTTCGCACGCGCATCGCATGCGTCACGAATGGACCACGAATAATTTTAAGCGTGGCGTGGCTAAGCATTCGTATCGCATGTGCCACGAACGAATGAACCACGAATTATTTTTTGTGTGTAGTGGAAGCATTCGTATCGCATGTGCCACGAATGATGAGCCACGAATATATTTACAAGTGAAATCTCACATGCGATACGAATACTATACGCATTCGTTAATTTATTCTGACTGACGAACCATTGACGAAGGCTTCACGAATCTTAAATAACATTGCACGCACCTTTTACGAATGCTGCATGTGGCACGAATGCGTTACGCATGGGGATTTTTTACTGGGTAATACCGGTACTGATAGCCTGAGAGAACAGCAGTAGAGAAACCGGTAGCATGGAACCTAACATTAGATTTTTGGAGGACATAAAAAATAAAAAATAAAAGACAAAAAAAGGATTTAAACGGACAATAAAAATTATTGCGTTTTTTTAAGCTTATGAATGACTACAGCTGAACGCACAGGACTAGAGGATTACTGCATTAGCATATTACAGTATTAGAGTAGGCTACTGCAGTACTGCAGTAGCCTACCTGAGTACTGAACTAAACCACAACTTACTACATAACTACTGGTACCAAACACAGAAACAGCCAGGCCAGACTACTGGACTACAATCATACAATGCACAATGCGTCAATGGACCGGGAGCAAGTAGAGCGAGAGTTCGAATGTTCCGTATGTCTACGACTTTTACATCAGCCCCGAGTTTTAATCAACTGCTCCCACTGTTTCTGTTACAAATGTATCGTAAAAGTTTCTAAACAACACGGTGATGGATTTTCGTTGGAATGTCCTCGTTGTCGGAATCCCACCGAGGTAGAGAAACTGGATTCTTTGCCGACAGTAAGTCATGTCGTCACCTCTATGATTGATATGATTCGAAAAGAAAAAACATGCGACGAGTGCGGAAAAAACAAAGGAACGAATCCCTGCGAACGTTGCGAGACCGAATTGTGCAGAAAGTGCAAACTTTACCACGTCTGTGTCTGTGTCGCCAATCCACCTAATTCGGGAGCAGCTGGAGAACCGACGGGATGCTGGTCTACTGACGTAGATCTCGATAAACAAGGAGCTGTTGGTGGATCTAAAGAACCGGATCCCGAACTGTGCCTAATCCACGGTCTAAACAAGCGCCATTATTGCGAGAAATGCGAATGTACTGTTTGTCGCCAATGTCATTCCGTTGACGGTGATTCTAAAGATCACGAGGTCTGGTATACGAACGAAGTCTGTAATTCAATCAGACGAAACTTAATAGAAGGTCCGGGAAAGTTGAGAACACGATTGGAGACTAAACTATCAGTGTTGGAGGGAATTCTGGGGGATTTAGATGACGTCACTAAAGTTTCCACCGACGACATCCGCAAACACTTCCAATATTTATACAACGAATTAAAAGCAGCCGAAGATACAATGATGAAGCAGGTGCGGGATTTAAATACCGAAACGGCGGGAAATATATCAGCAGCGCAGGAAATTCTCGCTAATATCGAAATTCCTAAAGAAAACGAATATTATAAGAAGATAAAGAATTCCGAGTTGATCAAAGAAATAGCGGAAGCCAAGAAGATTCTAAAGAAATACAAAGAAATCGAGCAGCGGATTTCTGAGATCAAAGTTGTAGAGGTACCGGAAATTCGTTTCGTTCCGGTTGAGTTACAGAAGGACCTGGAAGGGATTACCGGCCGCATTGATATTATAGATAGCGGCGATGGAGGAGAGAAGATGGCGGTTCCATTAGAAGAACTGGAGGTTGAGAAACGTTTTAACCTCCGCCAATACGAAGATATTTTATTAAGAGATCCGCCGCTAAAGGAAACATGTCGGATCGACTGTCGTAGAATGGGAATCGGTAAAGTCGGTCCCATTGGTGGTTGCTATGGGAACCTGGGGATAACCGATTCCCTAACTAACAGGATTTATATTTACGAATTCAACGCTGACGATTCTTTATCTCTACGTGGTGAACCTATTATTCTAGAAACCGACTGCAACGCCGAAAAGAAACAGATTAAGTTTCTAGATAATTACTACAAGGAAACCTGGATCGCCGCAACGGAAGAATGTGTATTTGTAATAAACCCAGACGGAGGTGATGTCAAACATTTGTGTCTTGGTAAAGAGAGATACCGCGGTCAACCAATAGGCCCAATGGTCGGTATCCATGGTGATTATCTGCTAACGTCAAACAACTGCGTGATTAAACTGGACCGGCGCGATTGTTCTAAGGAATGGATATCCCGTATCGAAGTACCTGCGAAACTCCTTTCCACTACCATCGGTAGCTATAGTTTAATGGTCGATTTAACCGTCGGATTATTCCAACCTAACAAACATAAGTTATCCCTATGTGGCTATAAGGTTACCGGCACCGGACCCAACGTTACTCTCGTATTGAATAGAAGGAGATCCGTTCTTGATTGCGGTAAATCCATCCCTATTGGGGCGGTGGAACTACTGCAGAATCGATCAGGGCATTTATTAGTTCCTCTAGAAAAAGAAGGGAATCGTTATCTGGGGGTTTATGAATACGTTCCAAACGGAACTAAAGTATCCCGATTGGGTGCCGTGCCAGTAAACGGGTTCGGTGGGATCGCTACTGTGTATAAAAAGGGAGAAAGAAAAGGGTTATTTCTGTACGAAACTCGTAGTAACAGTTTACTTTAAATTAAATCTAACTGAATCAGCTACACCTATCGATAAATTGAGTTTTAACTCGTTAACTATATATAACTGTTTACTTAACTCGTTCTTTCATTTAATACAGGCTCCAGTCTATGACCCCGTATTTTATATATGATTGAGCTACCCCACATATATATTTAGTAAAGATATGAGAAATTATAAAAAATTTTCACCAAACGGTTCCGCTGGTTTTTTAGAGGATCTTAAACATAGCAACGGAGGAAATCCCCATAGCAACAGCTCTTATAGTAGATATGACGAGTTACAATTTATGGAAGATTATTATTTTGGATTCAAAGAATTTAAAGGCATATTTCGTTTTTTGAAAATACCATCTACTAGGATCGGCATGCTGCATTGCAGCTGCATTTTTAAGAATGCTATGCCGGCTTATCGACAAAATTGCGCCGCCACAACTCCCTATCACCCATGACATTTGCTAGATCATCCGCATCTTCAAGGCCAGTGTCCTTTAACCAAAACAATAATCGATGTTGTTACCAAATCAGGGAAAGGAGCAGGTTACAGAGGCGGGATTTTCTAACCAAAACAATAAACAATCACTTTACCAAATGAAGGAAAGGAGCAGGTTACATAGATGGTCTTTTCTAACCAAAACAATAAACGATAACATTACCAATTGAGAGAAAGGAGCAGTTACAGAGGCGGGTTTTCCTAACCAAAACAATAAACGATCACTTAACTAATGGTAAATTTCTGGAGGACATAAAAAGTAAAAAAAAGGACATCATGAGTGATTTAAACGGACAATAAAAATTATTGCGTTGCCATAGCCACTTTGTCAGTATCAAGGTTTATGTAAATTAATTTATAACACTGATGCCAAGGTGGTGTTACATGAAACTTGCTGCGCGCTTAACTTCAGGGAACATAGTTATCGCCACGCAGTAGGGTTCACCCTACTGCGTCTACCAGTCTACAGGTCCTTGCAAGAGCCCTTAAATCCAACTAAATTTCCGGCCAACATAATATTAATATATATCCGAATATGTACTAAAGCAACTATAGGCATTTTAATAGCGCTGCACATATACTAATTTTTAACACAAATATTTGATAATGATAAATATAATTACTCCTATCTTGACAATAGTCCAGTTTAAATATAATCTAATACTTATTCTTTAGTCATATTAAATAATTTTGTTACCACCTTACGACAATGTAATATAGTAAACCTGTATATAAGAGGTAGTTAACATCAACTTGCATACTTACCTGGCACAGGGGTTAACCACGATCAAGAATGCGGTTCCCCCAGGATGAGGCCCTTGCATTGCACTCCGCTTGGGTTGACCCCTGCGATTTTCTCAAATCGAGGAAACTCGGGTGCTAAATTTGTGTTAGCTGGAGCTTGCGTTCGCGCAGGCTCCTTACAATATAAACAAAAGTAGGGGTGGGGTGAGCTGAGCCTTTTGCATATTACTTTATATAATAAATAAGTAATACATATAACTTGTTATCGCTAATTACACATTCGCAAATAACATTTTGTTGGATCTCTACAGTGCAGTAGTATGAATATCGTTCACGAGTGTGATTTTCTCTCCCCACAATCTCAACTGTTAATCACAGTGTTAATAATAACTGTGTTTGAAGGTTGATCATTGTATTTGCAATAAGTTTGTGAGAGTTGGTGGGTATAATTAATATTTCTTGTGTTAGTGCTTATGATGTCTGGGTTATTCCATTTATTGATTTGGGGAACCGATATAATTTATGCGGCACACAGGCCTGGCATACTAATTGTGCCTGTTAAGAACATGGAAGTGCCTATGAATTATGCGAATTGTTTCATGAGAATTGTGCCAGATTTTTTAATGCGTGAGGCAACAGTTGCGCAGGTGCGCGTCGCATTCGTGTTGCACAAGTGATAAATTATATGTGGCATTGGTTTCTTTCAGCGCTTATAATCAATTCTTGTTAATTATTGTGCCTGAGTTAAGTTAAGCCCGGTTCACATACTGTAGTGTACTGTTGTAGCATAGTGTACTAAATGGCTGGATTGTAATTTCAATGAACTTAGGCCTACTTCCTAGATTGAAAAAGCTTCCAGCCAGCAGAATCAGCTTCAGTGTATTAGAAAATGGTTCCGTTTGAACGTAAAGGAGCTAACTCAGAATTTGTAACATTATTTTGAGTTAGCCCCCTTTAAATGGTTCCGTTTAAAAGGATCTATGTAACTCAGTTATCCGTAAGCCCACGGCTTATGTCGCGTTTACGGCTATTTTTTTGAGAGATTAGCCGCAATTATTCCTCTGTCGCGACGACACCTCTATAAGACTGTGGTTTTATTTATTATGAAAAAGTGTCTTACCGCGTTAAATTTTATTGCGGTTTCAATGAACTATTAATTATTTCGTCCTCGGTTAGGAGAACCATTAGAACGACCTCTTAAATTGGTATAAAATTTTGGATAATAATTTGACAAATTAATAATCGCATTTTTTATTTTTTATCTGCTCTACTATAAAATAGACATGTTGAACATGTAATTATTTCACCTCTAATGGATTTTTGTACGAATTTACAAAAATGGGAATGGGGGTTTAAGTCTCCCACCCTAGGTGTCAAGTCTCCCCCCATTGAGGGAGACTTGACGCTTTTTCGAAAATACGAATAATTGGTTTAATTAAAAAAATTTAAGAGTTGAAATTCTCAAACTCATTCTCAAACTAATCCCATCACATGCGTACTATTTAACCGGGTAGTGTACAAATTTAGGAATCGCGTAATTTTTCTTGAAATTAATATCTCATATCTCTCCAAACCACGTACGCGTTTCGACCTTACTGGGTCTCATCAGCAACACTACAACCAAATTCCTTGCATGCTTACATTAACAGGTTTAATAAGTTTGTTTGCAATAAGTTTGTGAGAGTTGGTTGGTATAATTAATATTTCTTGTGTTAGTGCTTATGATGACTGGGTTATTCCATTTATTGATTTTTGCTACCGATATAATTTATGCGGCACACAGGCCTGGCATACTAATTGTGCCTGTTAAGAACATGGAAGTGCCTGTGAATTATGCGAATTGTTTCATGACAATTGTGCCAGATTTTTTAATGCGTGAGACAACAGTTGCGCAGGTGCGATTGCGCGTCGCATTTTTTTGCACAAGTGCTAAATTACATGTGGCATTGGTTCTTTCAGCGCTTATAACCAATTCTTGTTAATTATTGTGCCTGAGTTAAGATAGGCATCGTGTTCACATACTGTCAAATAGTGTACCAAACTGCTGGATTGTAATTTCAATGAGCTGTTAGGCCAACTTCCTAGATTGAAAAGGCTTGATATGCAGCCAGCAGGATCATATTTTATCTATTAGAAAATGGTTCCGTTCTGTTTAAACTACTACTACTACTACTAGGATCGGCATGCTGCATTGCTGCTGCATTTTTAAGAATGCTGTGCCGGCTTGTCAACAAAATTGCACCGCCACAACTCCCTATCACCCATGACATTTGCTAGATCATCCGCATCTTTAAGGCCAGTGTCCTTTAAGATGCGTCTCAAGAAAGTCATGGGCTGTCCACCATGCTTATTCACTCCATGAGGCTGCCAAAGTACAAGATTATGCACTGGCTGGTCCTCCGGCGAAAGCAATGTCCTGCAAAGCGGAGGCGATTTTGTTCTAGTGTCAAGCTTGGGGGAACCAATGAGACACCTCCAATGTTATATAGTGTCTGGTTGGAGATGTGTGCATTGTACTTGACACAATGAACCCGGCGTAGCATTCTTGTGAATGTGCCATCCAGAGATTTGGTGTCCTCAGCAGTTAGAGCCCAGCATGGACTCCCGTAGAGGAGTACTGGAACTACTGCTGCTCTAAATAAGTTTCCGATTAATTCTCGGTGACTTCCAAATCCTGGAAGCCTATTCAAGGCTGCCCATGCCTTTCCCTTACGTATTCGAAGGTCCTCACCTGACTTCCGGATCCATGATCCCAGGTAACAGAAGTTGTCCACATGCTCAAGCATACCATCCTTTGAGCTTATGCTCATCCGATCAGAGACTTGCTGAGGACTTTCAAAGTTAACTGTCAGAATTTTGGTCCTTCTGGAGTTAATAAAAAGACCAACACTAGAAGCAGCATGTTCTAATGAGCTGAGGAGCCGTTGGGCTCCCTCTAATGATTCTGAGAGTACTCCTAAGTCATCAGCAAAGTCTAGATCAGTTAGGTACTTGGCAGGATTTCCTCGACTTCTGGAGCCAGTAGGTGGAGTTATCATCACCCCATCATCATTATAATGATCTAAGGACATGCGTAGAACATAGTCAACCACAATAATGAACAAGAATGGTGCAAGTGTGTCTCCTTGGAGGACGCCGCATAACACTTCAAATGGTTCTGTGTCACCGTCAACAGTAGACACAAATGTTGTCGAACCATCGTATACTGATCTGATTGCTGCAATAATTTCATCAGGAATCCCATATAATAAAAGTATGCTGAACATACGTGAGCGAGAGACTGAATCAAAGGCCTTGAAGAAGTCAACAAAGATAACAGCCAGATGCCTGTCTTTCTTTTTTGATAACTCTTCAATTATCCTTCTAAGTGCCAAAATGGGCTCCATGGTCCCACGACCTTTACGGAACCCATTCTGATTTCCACGGAGCAGTCTCTCAATGGGATCCCTGATGCGATTTAATAGAATCCTATTGTATAGCTTTGCAGCAATCGAGATCAATGAGATTCCCCGAAAAGAACCATAGAGTGTTAGGTTGCCCTTCTTGGGAACTGGCACCAACTTATTTGTTTTCATTTCTTGTGGGACTCTTGTTGTTCGGTACATGTCTACTATGATGGGATAGATGAGCTTTAAACACTCAGGTATTTTAAAGACCTCAGGGGGAACACCATCTACTCCACTGGCACGATTGGTCTTAATGCTCTTTGCAGCAGCCTTCACTTCTGCAAAGGAGATATCGCCAATGGGAATATCTGGGAGTACAGACTCAGACACTTTTACTTCTATAAAGTTATCAGGCAATACCCTGTCCTTATTGAGGAGCTTTTCAAAGTGGGCTTTCCAACCATTGAGGCGATCGGCTGGTGATTCAGCCTTAACCTTGGTGGTTGGTTGGCTTTTCCGCCCAGTAAGCAGATTGATCGATTTCCATGCCTGGGATGATTGCCTGCTGTCGTCAGCATCATTGATGGCATCAACCTGTTGGTTTATTAGCTCATGTAGATTAGCAGAGTACTGCCTGTTCAGGGACCTAGATGCAGCCTTAACTGCATTCTTGGCCGCTGTAGTCTGTTTGAGTCGGGTCTCTTTCTGCGCCTTATGAAGGTCATTTCGGCACTTCTGGATTTTGTTGTCAGTCCAGGGGGCCCTTTTCCTGTTTCGAGGGTATACAGGAACTGTTTCTGCAGCTGCTAAAAGGGTTCTGTTTAAAAGGATCTAACTCAGTTATTGGAATTCCTATTCAAAATGATAAAATGTAATCAAATTAAATTTATTATACAGGCTATGAATATTGAAAAGGATATAGGCCTACAAATCACAATAACAAATAGTACCCATCGATGACAAATTTCATCAGCTATCTGGTGGTATAAATAACTCATTTTTTCAAAAGCTCGACTTAGCGCCTTTTTATTGCCACGCAACGATACACACTTCGGAGTGATAGCGCTGTGAGAGCGCGATGCTGTTCAATCAGAGTATTTTGGTTTTAGGTTAAAGCGCTGTTGTGAAAATGTGGTGACAGCGCTTCAAAGATAACGTTTGTCGCATGGATAATGAATGATGTGGTATTATAGATTAACTATGTCAAAAAGCTATCATGAGAGTGGTGTTTTAAATATCGCTTCATTCGAGATCACCTTGGCTACCTATGCTGTTCTAAACGTATACGATATTTCAACCGAAAAATTATGGGGCCTCAAGAATGTTGGCCTAAACTTCACCAACACAATTATAATATTTTATAATAGAATACTTATGCTTATATGTAATTTACTATCTTTACAAGATGATAAATATAATAAACCAGTTTTATAATATAACGTAACAATTAATATATTACTTTTATAAACATTCCTTTAATAAGCTATTATAATTTGCGGTACACCAATATTCTTCAATATTTAAATCTTTTAAATCACGTCTTACCATGCCGTTCATACTAACCTGGCACAGGGGTTAACCTCGCTCATGAATGTGGTTCCCCCAGGGTAAGATCCTCGCATTGCACAACGCCTGGATTGACCTCTGCGATTTCCTCAAATCGAGGGAACTCGGGTGCTAAATTTATGTTAGTGGGGCTAATTAATGCGTCCGCGCAGGCTCCTTCCTTCATTATGCTTAATAGTATTTACTTCCCTTTTGCTCTGTAATTAATTCCTTATTTGAAGTTGCGTAAGTTGCTTCGCTTCTACTTGTTACTTACTTTTACTGCGTTTGCGTTCGGTGCAGGCGATAATTTTGGATAATAATACTCGTCCAACAATGATACTTTGCGTCTCCAGTCTCGCGCTAAGGGATGACTAGACACCGATGATAGGTGGCGTGCCGTATGATAATATTGCTTGCTAAGTCCTGCGCGAAGGCCCTACAAACCTGTTGCTGTTATTTACTGGTAAGTGTACTGCCACCGCCAGATCGGTTCCTCACAGCTGCTCTGTATACAGATGAATATAAAAAATTAACTTTCAACAATAACACATATTATAAAAACATTTTATTACCTTACTAATTAACCTTCTTTATAATAAGTAATAACAACAATGAACAATCATCAATATGATAACTGGGAGTAAAGGGTGTTTTTTTCATAAAAAAAACAATTTACAATCCATGTATTTTTTACCCCGACATGGTATAATAAAAGCAGCATTAAAGAGAGAGGAGCATTAAAAGTAAATAAAAGGGGTTATAGCAGACTTCCAGCTGTTATCTTTCACTTTACAATTAACCCGGATGTGTAGAATACCAGGTTTTCACTAAAACCCAGGTTACAGAAGAGCTGAATCTACCAAAAGCAACAACACGGGATAGACTATAGTCATATTTTAGCTTTATATTTATATATATTTTTTAAAATTATTATTTAAATTTTGTTATTTTGTGTATCTTATTAAGAATATGACAATTAGAATAACAATTATTAATTAATTAAACCGCAATAAACAATTAAATAATATGTAATTATATGAAGGAGCCTGCGCGAACGCAAGCCCCACTAGCATAAATTTAGCACCCGAGTTTCCTCGATTTGAGAAAATCGCAGAGGTCAATCCAGGCGTTGTGCAATGCGAGGATCTTACCCTGGGGGAACCACATTCATGAGCGAGGTTAACCCCTGTGCCAGGTTAGTATGCTGAATGTAGTATGACGGAATTAATATGGAGAGGAAGAATCTCTGAAAAAGACAAGCTGGAATAATTTATATGTCTAATGGCTTTATTTGAAATAACACCTTAATATAATTTATAGTACATGATGAAAACCAGAAAATATATTAATCATCAGAAATTGTTTTTTAATATGTTGGTGGTAACTTTAAAGTATTAAAGTTTTATTAAGTAACATTTGTATATAAATCTGTGAAAAAGTCAATACAACAATTTATTGGGGCCAGTGCCTATCGGCTACTGGTACCGATATAGTTTCCTATTGTCAGCTTCATTTATTAGGTATGTCGTGGCGATGTAGTGTAACTAAATTAGATGGTAAATAGACTCAAAATAGTCCATTAATTTATTATTATTTATTACCAACTTGCAGTCTTATTTCGGAATTTTAACCCACTCCCACAGCAGAGGCAAATCTCACCACCTTTTGCTATTGTGGAGTCAGGCGGCTGTAGTTACCGGGTGACCGCTAGTGTTGAGTGTAAGTGTTACCTACATCCAAGGATTACAGGACAGGAGCATACTGGCATAGCTGCATAGGACTACCCAACATCATAACTGCATGTACTGTCATACAGCTGTACAGGCATACTGGCATAGGTCTAGCCTGCTAGCACAAGCACGCATCGCATACAGGCATAGTGCAGTACTGCTGTACTGTTCAGCTGTTAGTGGGTACCGGTACCATAGCTACAACTGTCTGACTGTTGAGTGTAAAAGGCTACTTACTGCTACTACACTACTGAACAGGGACCAACGCCTAAACGCAACCTGGCAACCAACTGCCAACGGGCTGACGGGAACAGATCTACAGTTATTACCATTTCAACATTTACTATCATTCCCGGAACGTACAGCCGGAAGAATTTGTCAGTTTGTCGTTTCGTTAATCATTGGTTTTTTCTATTTCAATATATCAATACTGCAATATCACAACACAATCTGACAATACCAGTCAGCCAGTACAGCAGTAGGCCTATATACAGCTATATCCTGATATCAGGATCATACTGCTGCACACTGTCATATAGGTAAAGATATACTTTACTGATATAGGACACAGAATAACAGAATGATAGGCGGACTGTTTATATACAACCACAAAGGTGAGGTTCTGATCTCCCGTATTTATCGGGATGACATCGGTCGCAACGCAGTGGACGCGTTCCGGGTCAACGTCATCCATGCCCGTCAGCAGGTTCGCAGTCCGGTAACCAACATCGCGAGAACCTCCTTCTTCCACATCCGTCGCGGGAACATCTGGCTCGCCGCCGTTACCAAACAGAACGTCAACTCTACCCTCGTGTTCGAGTTTATCCTTAAGGTTTGCTCGGTAATGTCCTCGTATTTCGGTAAAATTAACGAGGACAATGTAAAAAATAATTTCGTTTTAATTTACGAACTTTTAGACGAGATTCTCGACTACGGCTACCCTCAGCATACAGATACCGGCACGTTAAAAACCTACATAACGCAACAAGGGATTAAATCAGTCACTAAAGAGGAGCACGCTGAGATAACGAAGCAAGTTACCGGGCAGATCGGTTGGAGACGAGATGGAATCAAATACCGACGGAATGAGTTGTTCCTCGACGTCCTAGAATCGGTTAATCTGCTCATGTCGCCGCAGGGTCAGGTGCTTAGCGCTCACGTCTCCGGTAAGGTCATGATGAAGTCGTATCTGTCTGGAATGCCGGAATGTAAATTCGGTTTGAACGACAAGATAACGTTGGATAAACAGGGGAAATCGTCATCCGATGACGCCTTCCGACAGAATAAAACGTCCATCGCCATAGACGATTGCACTTTCCATCAGTGCGTGAAGTTATCTAAGTTCGAGACAGAGCGATCTATTAGTTTCATTCCGCCGGATGGGGAGTACGAGTTAATGCGGTACCGAACCACCAAGGATATCAGTCTACCATTCCGGGTCATTCCGTTAGTCCGGGAGGTCGGACGATCGAAGATGGAGGTTAAAGTCGTGCTCAAGAGCAACTTCAAACCGTCGTTGTTGGCCCAGAAGATCGAGGTTCGAATCCCGACGCCGTTAAACACCAGCGGCGTTCAGGTCATCTGTATGAAAGGGAAAGCCAAGTACAAAGCGTCGGAGAACGCGATTCTCTGGAAGATAAAGCGGATGGGCGGGATGAAGGAGAGCCAGATATCGGCGGAGATCGAGTTGCTCGCGTCCGCGGATAAGAAGAAGTGGGCGCGGCCACCGATATCGATGAGTTTCGAGGTGCCGTTCGCCCCCAGTGGGCTCAAGGTTCGCTACCTCAAGGTGTTCGAATCGAAACTCAATTATTCCGATCACGACGTCATCAAATGGGTTCGATACATCGGTAAGTCGGGTTTGTACGAGACCCGCTGTTGATTGGTTGTTTCTAGGCGACCCCGTTTTATTATATCTCGGTTTGGTTTCTTTTCGCTTTTAATCCGATCGGATTGTTGATATATTACGAGATATAATAATATTAATTTAGTAGCTTCCGAGCTACACCCCTTGTTACATAATACATAGTAACATGTCTACTCTATCAGCTTCTCCACTCATAGCACTGGAATTCGACCCAGTTTGATCTCTGTGGGTTGGGGCTTAGAGGGTTTCATATGTTCTTTATTGCATGATGATGCCGATTGTACGTTTTTTGTTAACTAGTTTACTTGGCCAGCTTTATAAATAGAATTTATAGTGACACATTAAATGGACCTGAAATTAATCACTCTTATTTAATTTCTAGATATTTGTGGTTTGTAGATTGGATTTACCTGAATGTATTTATGTTCCGTATTTTATACAATAAGATAGCGACTTAAATTAGCCGGGACGGACATTGTGATTATTACTATTTATTAATATTAATTGTTACTATTATTGTTTGTTACTGTCGGGCGACCCAACAGACCAACAGACCCCCCCCCCCCCCCCCCCCCTCACCTTTGTGGAGAGATGTAGATATCCTCTTAGCGCCTAAACCCCCAACCGCACAGAAAGTGTCACGCGAATACCTCCAACCCTTTCAACGTGTGAAACACAAAGGGAACGTCCCCTATGGACTATAATAGTATCGAATGCAATAGTAGCTAACAATATGGGTAAAATTAATGGAATCATTTAGTATATTCTATTAACCTCTTAAAAAATATAAAATCTCTCCTTTTTTTTTTGTCTCAGGATTATTTATATTTAAATTCTGTGTTATTTTTTATGAAGGAAGATAAAATGTCCATTGTAAATGAAGCTATTGACATCGGGTTTGATATGCGATATAGTTTTTGTTTGATATTGTTATAACAAGTTCCTCATAGATTCCGAAATTATCCCCACATGTCGCCTAAAGATAGTTTGAGTTATCGATATCAGACTTAATTATATTTACGATCTGGTAACTCCGACCAAATTCACGAAAACTTATTAATAAGTTAGAAAGAAACATTTCATACGATTGCTATATTCATTCATGCTTTTTGCTCGATGTTCCCAGTAACGCCTATATTATTTTCGTTTGTTTAAACATTGTTTTGTATCATTTAGCTACTAGTGTACAAGTTTAATTATAATTGGAGTTCAATTAATTGAACAGGGTAGTTTAGAATTTCTAGATTAGAATTTAGTGGGGGAATCTTGATGCAAATAACAGACGATTACTCGCAATAATATAACTCACGTGTTCTAATTACTTCCGTTTATTGTTTTGATTATAATAACGTACCACTGTAACCCGTAACGTGTTCCTTTCTCTTAATGGATAATTAAAATAATCAAGAATTAACAATTTTGGATACAATTAACATGCAAAATTGTTGATTCGCCGAGGCGAGATATTACTTTTCCGAGATGGGATTTGCGTCAAGTTTTCCCCGCTGTCTCAATATTATATCAATTTGGATGCAGTAAATATCAATTAATTCCATTGAATGTTTTCAACCTGAGTATTGAATATTAAACTTAATTTGAGAGGCTTGTTGTAGTTCTGGGGATATACGATTATTGTGCTACATTACATTGTGTTAGATAAATTATTATTATACGAGTAAATCTAGTCGGTTCGGTATATATAATATGATTTATTCTATGTTAGTTGCTAGAAATACTTTTTATGGTGTTTTGATGGTAATTGTGTCTCAGTAGCCATACCATACCAGTTGCATATCTCTTTTATTTTAAGTGTTTAAGACCATCGTATTTCCACAACCAAAATTGTCGTTTAATTGATCCAGTAGTCTATGAATTCCGAGTTTTGTAACTTATGTTGGTGGGTAATTTGAGTTTTAAACAAACTTTGTCCGTACCCCACAAGGAGCGCTCGATTATTGCCATTCCCAGTTTGGTCGTTATAGTTCGTTGTTTATTTGTTTAGAATCATAATATTTATAGAATAAATTATAGCAATTAATTAATGAGCTGTAAACATCTAAATTATATTAATCTGGGTTTGGGGATGGACGTTTTCCGCTAAATTAAATATGTTTTCTGGAAAATTATATTTTATTACATACGAAGGCACAACAAAATGTGTTTGTTTTGAGAAAGAAAATATGCTGGAGAAATTGAGATATAATTATTTTTACTGTTTTTTTTTGGCTGAGTTTAATATTTAGCTTTGGTCAAAAGGTTGATCATTTTGATACATCAACGCCAAGACCAATAAATGCGAATGAATTTAAAACAAATAGAAAATGACAACAACAACACAAATTCTGCAAGCGGCTCACACCGGTTAAAATTATCGGTACATATTCATCTAGAATATCTAATCTATATTTCGTTTTGTTTATTAACAAATCTGTCAGCCTAATTATTAAAATAATTTGCTACATAATTCATTAATTTTTAAATGTTGTGCCACTGAAATGTATCGAGTTTTAAATTTGTGGTCATAAAGGTAGTAATCCTGTTTCTTAGTTACACTGTATTGTTTTATTCTATCACAATGCTACAACACTAGCTACTGTAAACTCAATAGCCAATTTTGAACTTTTAAATAAAAATATTTCACATACCTACTAATATCATAATAGCTATGGCCGATATTGAGTCAACGAAGTCTAACTATTATTCTACATGTTCAAAAATAATGGAAGGCCCAACTGACTCACTGGAAAGTAATACGAGAAAACAGTTCACATCCATGAGGAAGCTGAGCATTAATTCAATGACAGGAGAAACAACCGTTACTAGTAGGAAAATCGACAGCAAAAAGTTATGCCGCGCTCTCAAAGCATTCATGGGGTTGGTCGTATTTATAGGTGTAGTTGTTGGAGTTGTTTTAAGTAATCCACCCAATGAGACTTACCACGGGGGCGAGGGAAGTAACAGAATAGTGATGGAACAAGTTGTTCCCAGTAATTCCACAGGTTTAGACAGCAGTAATGATTCTCCCATAAGCAATGGCGCACCTACAAAATCCGTTTACTAACGGTCATTGTATCCAATAGTAATAATATCCCGGTGAACTAAACATTAAGAGACACCGTAGAAAACTATGGATTTAATATTATCATCATTAACAGAATTAAGATATAACGATTAAGTGGAATGCGATAATTTATGTTGATGTATCAATAATTATTTCATTCTTAAATTTTTACTTTTTCGCTCGAATATACCGTGACCAAAGAGCCAGAACAACACTCACCAGAAAATGTGGTTTCGAGAAAAATGCAAAAAACCTTCTCATTTCCCTCTATATGGATCCCGTCTCCTGATTTTTTCGACACAGATCTGGGAAAAAGCAATGATACATTTTATAATAGTGGCTAACATTCAAAATGAATTTTGTTGATGAAAAAAACTGTTTTTTTTCGTTATTTTCCAAAGAGGCAAAACAACACATACTGAAATTTAACATTAACTCTAGTCTGTGTGTGTTGTTTTACCTCTAACGGTTTTCAACTTTTATGTTGTGAGGGTTGTTCTGGTTTTTCATATCTCCTGAACGGACTGACATACAAGTCTAGGGATTTTAACATAAGATGTAGAACGCCATCTTGAGTATTTGTGGTAAAATTAGCATCTTTTTTCCCTATGGGGAAAAAAAGTGACTCCTATGATTGCAACTCTTTTCCCAGTAAAAAAAGAAGGCGCATTTATGTGCACATATGGGCATTGGTATACACCTTGGGTACCCATTGGCCAGATTTTTTATACGAGCTAATTTTTGCTATTTATTATAAATATTATAGAAGATGTGCTAGCTATCAATTTTGATAAATATTTTTGTTCTAAAATAATTTTTTTGATTCTAGAACACATTTTTATTTTTTATACTAGCTTGTTTTTTCAACTTTTTTTTATAAATTTTGGTAACAGTTCTGTTTAGCACTACATTTTTATAATATAAATCATTGTTAACATGGCAACATTGAATAGTTCTAGAACACAACTTAAATATTATACACTATTCTAGAACATAAATAAAATAAAAAATAAAATAAAATTTTCTAGAACATATAGTAAATTATTTTTCAAATTTAAAATTGCTAGTAATTAAAAAACGTATAAAAAAATGTTTGGGCCGCGAAATACACAAAAATCAAATTACTGTAATTAAATATACGACGCCAGAGCTTTGTGTGAGGAGTGCATTAATTATGAAGATTAATTCTCCGAAAAACTGACTGAATACATGTGGAGGCGACAGATAAGAAAAGGAAAATTTAAACGGATTCCATCCTCCATGAGATTTTAAAGGCCAACAAAAGCCAATACCCAATGGACATGTAAACAAATTAGTTAGACCGGTATACAAAAACTCTATAATCAATATTAATTTAATTGTATTCAGAAATATATTTAAAAATAATGTTATTTAATTTACTAGCTATTTTAAAATTAAAAAAACTAGCTATATGTTCTAGAACATTATATTCTTTATTTTATTTATGTTCTAGAATAGTATATGATTTTTTTCTAGAACTCTTCAACGTTGCCAAAGTAACAATGATATATATGTTTTAAAAATGTAGTGCTATACGGAACTCTCGCCATTTTTTTATATTCTATATTACCTTGTTAATACCCAAAAAATTCTACAAAAATATTATTATGCGAATCACTTTCAATTTCCTGTTTCTTTCCTTAGCAACATGGATTTAAATAGCAGCAAAGCAACTAATTGGAGGGGTTTTCTCCAAACTTGGCGTAGACAAACTGTAGCCCAATGACTATCGATTGACTGAAGTATGCACTTCTACACATACAGTAGTTACCAATTTAGTTTCCGGAGCAACGGAAATTTGTGTCATCATTTTCTCATTTTCACTACCATTTTGGCTGGTTCAAAATTGGAAGTTTTTTTTACAACTACAAAACGGGGGTATGTAACAACAGCGCATCAGATTTGTCGACCCCAAAAACCCTTATTCCCAACAAATTCCCATCCATAGGATAAAATATTGCGATTTTTAAACTTAAACAAATTAATTAATTACACCTAAATTCAATCAGCAATCCAAATTTTATTTATGTGAAAATTCTTGGCTAACATTAGTGGAAATTATTACATTTCCCTGCAGTGGAATTATATTATTTTTTTTGTATCAGTTACCTTATAATACAGGCTCCAACCTACCCCGTGGGAATTTTTTATATGACTGAGCTACCCCACATTGTTGTTTAGTAATAGATATGGGACATTAAAAAAAGATTAAATAGACTTCACGAAATGGTTGCGCTGGTTTTTTAGAGGGATTTTTCATAGCAACTTAGAAAATTGCCATAGCGATAGAAACAGCTCATATCGTAGATATGGCGAGTTACGAAAGATTATTATTTTGGGTACGAAGAATTTAATGGTAAATTTCGTTTTTTGAAAATACCATAGCAACCAACAAGTGAAAACGACCTTCAATATTAGCAGTATTGATAATGTCCCTAGCAACGGACTTTAAACGGGCGTAATGCATATGCAGTGGTCATTAGAGTTATGGAATCAGAGTCTCAGTCTACCACCAATACACCATGTCCTGGAATATACTGTAGTGCCGTTATTCTGGTACCTGTACAACCCCCACCCCCCCCCCCCCCCCCCCTCCCCAATTTTTTCTACAAATCTTAATGAATTGCATGAAATTTGAAACAGAGATAGATTCACCTCCTTCCTGGGTGAGCCAGAATTTGTATTTTTGCTTTAATTCTTTAGCGACAAGCGTTTGAAAAAGGTGTCTCTGTCGATATTACACGTATTACTCCGCAGTTATTCTTCAATCTTATAGTGATTTATAGGTAGGCCTACAGTTAGAAAGCTGGCCATGCAAGGATTCAGAGAAACCTCCTCTCGTTAGTTCTAGAATATAGCAAATAAAATAGGAGACAAACATTCTCCCACACTCACTCCCAGCATAACGTCTAGCAGAGAGTCAAAAACTATAAGAGATCTCCCCGTCCCCACCGTGTAGACTAATTAATGTATGAGGTCTTATAGGGGAATATTAAATTTGTGCTACAGTACAGTAGGTTGCGCCCTTGGGTGGCGGTTCTTGGAAGTCCGAAGCCATTTATACATTGTCGACCAGTACAGTTTTATTGTCAGACAAGAGGGGGGAGGGGGGGGGGGGGGGGGGGGGGGGGGGGTGATATGTTAAATTATCAATTAAGAGAGAAGATTACAGTGGCACGTTATTCTAACCAAAACGTAAACTAAAGTTAATATAACAGGTTACAGTTGTATTTTTGGGAGTAATCAGCTGCTACAGTATTTGCATAGATTTTCTCCTGTAGATAGCGGAGTAAACATGAAATAATGAAACTGGACTTGGACATGCGTTCTTTATTGATTTAGTTTAAATAATTTCCCGCTGGAACCTGCTCCTTTCCCTTAATGTTTCTAACGGTTGTCGGTTGTCTGGTTTAGGCCCATCGTTTACACAATCGTGAGAGGGATGTAAGTAGGTCTATAGTACTTGCATCGTGAGTGTAAACATTATTCCGACATCATATAATTATTATTAACGTTATTTAATGTTACAGTAAGTATAGATTTAGTGAAAGAAATCAGTTAATAGCCAGAATTAGGGGAAGCTAATCCAACCAAAATAATAAAAAAGCACAATGTTCACAGTTTTATTTTTTCCCCTTGTCGTCCTTGGTTGCAGGAGAGCGTTTACAGTCGTACAGCTTACGTATTTATGAAGACCTACAGTATAACTGTACTTTATAATTCTGTTACTCTGCATTATCGTTCTGTATTTATTTAACAATCCAATAGGGATGGTCTGCGTTTCAGTATTCATTACCGAATCTCCATATATCAATCGGGTTTACGATTTCGAATGATACCGCGTTTTTCCCCGAGTCTGTAAAGCAGTAAGGCTCCACCTACTGCTGCAGCTGAAACCACTCCTGCAGCACCAATAAGATGACAAACTCCTGTTGCGGCTTCATCGGTGGTTTTAAATCCAGTGCTTTCCAGCTTTTTTAGAAACCCTAAACGTTTCGCCACGTTTTTGACCCATATTTGACAATTTTTTTGAATGGGGTGATACATTTTCCCATTCAACTCGTTCTCCCTTATGGCATCCTTTAATTGTTCCAGAGTGACATCTTTAGTAACAATCTCTATTGCCTCTTTCGGTATACAATCCTCGCCTACCCCCATTACAATCAACATTGGTTCGGTGGTTATTTAGTATGGAGTTTGCACTGCACACCTACCTACACTTTATAAATATACCACTGTTCTACTTGCCACCTTTTAAGTAGAAAAGATTCTAGAATGTTTTGGATACGAAATTTAAAAAATGCATGTCCTACTAACATATCCACGTTTTTCGTTTGTCCATATCTAAAATTTTCTAGAACATTTTCTTCACTCACACATTTTTCTATTGTAGCGATTCAATCTACTGTAGGTCGACCGTATTTGGTAGCGGATGTGCGTGCACAAACTCCATACTCATTTTTTTCCCCGGTTGGCCATCTATTTCGGCTCGATAAACTACATTTTCTTCTTTAAAATGGGCTATGAGTGCCCAGTGGCCAAAGGGCGTCGGGACCCGCTTCTTGTGGGACGAACTACCCCACAAATACAACGGAGTATTAACTACGTAGAATGTCGTCATTATATGTTGGCTTCTTTTATATATTTAATCTAGGCCTACAGTAATGTACTATTAGTTTCTACATGACAATTAAAATACATAAAAATACCAGCTTTTTTTCTTCTAGAACCTAATATTTCGTTAATATGATACTAAGATGCAATGGATCTCACTTGAATTGCAAATTGGCCTCCTTGCTTTCGTTAACGTTTCAATTGGCTAAATGTGTCGGATTTCTATGTTAATTTAACTATTTACATCATTGTGTGCAAAGTAACACTTTGCAGCGTTATGACCCGAGTTTATTTATGTACCGAGCGAGCGCAGCGAGGGAAATTTACATAAATAAACAAGGGTCTTTAACGCTGAAAAGTGACCTTTGCGCACAATGATGTATGTAATTTTGTTATATTATGTCAACTTATTAGCGTTCGGTATGTGAAGAAAGGATTTTATGGATACTCTTTTAAACATTTTAATCATGTACTATTTCGAATATAAGTGCAATTTATTAACAGGTACACAGGTATTAATTATACATTTTTATATCTAATTAATGTTTATTGTAGTTATCTCCTGCGTGCATGTGATAAATCTTCGATCCATCGTCGACTGAAGCATACTGAGTCGCAGTCTGTGTCCGTTCAGTTTTACTAAACACTGTTGCCATATTTTCTTAGCGCATTTTCTCTAAAATGTCTTCTATAGGACGTATGGAATTAATACAGTCTAAGGCCGCGTTCACACTACCGAGTCAAAGTCAAAGTCAAAATAAAATACAGTAAATATAGCTAGCTAGCAATAATAAATAATAATACATTATATAGGCCTAATATAATACATAAGGGGATTCTAGAAAAAATCAAATTAATGTTTTGTGATTTACATTTTGTCTTTTGACTTTGACTCGGTAGTATGAACGCGGCCTTACACGTTAAACAATTATTTACATACAGTAGCTAGGCCCGCCGTTTTTTTATTAATTCAGATTGATACGGAGTACTCTACTGCTCAATACAAGTATGTAAGCGTAGAGGTACGTCATTTTTGGAGCACAAAAATTAGGGCGTGGCTCTTCAAATTTTGAAATATTCAAGATTCTGACATATTGCGCCATTGACTCAAAGTTTGAGACAATGTTGCACTGCTCGAATTGTAGAGCGAAATTAATTCCACATTTTAAACGAAATAAACACATATTTGTATAATAATTCAAATATTTGATAATCATTGTCCATTTTGAGAATAATATTCATATTGTAGATAATAATTTTAAGTATTATAATTATAAATTAAATAATATAATCCTATTGATTATTACTATTGCTGTACAATGAGATTTAGTTTGGCCTAATATGGTTGGTTGGTGCGCGAAAATTATTTGGATAGAGACAGTCGAATACAATCATGGCATTACGCGCGGGAAGTTAGTTTTGAAAATCCACCGCTATTGGCTTTAGAATATTTAACATCACAAAATAAAGCTGCTTCTAACATTTAACATTACTACAGTACAGTACATACATTACTGCTATTACATTGCGTCTACCACATAATATATAATACCGGTATGTACAGTACAAGACGTATAGCTAGTATGCAGTACTGTATGCAGTATTAGATATAAATATGATTCGAAAAAAATACAAAACTTTTTCCTATCATATCGCATTTTCTTAAAATTACATTCATATCATATTTTATCCTTTATTTATACTTCAAAATCCACCCATATACTGAAATATGAAAGATAAAACGTTCAGCCATGATTACAGCAGTTCAGTTACATATCATATATGAAAAATTGGTTCGTAAGTTTTTTCTGTGAACATAAAACAAAATAAATGAATATTTATTAATTCAAGAAATCAATTTACAGTACTATAAATAAACCCCACACTTTTAAAAAATCGTCAGAAAAGTGAGCCTCTAACTTCATTAATACCAGCTACAATGTTTGCTACCGCGGTATATACCGCTACCGGAAAGCCATAGACCTACCGCTACCGCTACAGCAAAAAGTAACTACCGTACGATCCCTGCTAGTATGTTGGTTGGGAGCTGCAAGTCTGCGATAAGACAGTAAAATTGAGCAGGAAAAATCTGCTCATATTTGTTTCTGTAATTTCATAATTAGCATGAAATAGAACACGTTTGAAATACAGTATATGAGTGAAGTAAATAATGCTACATTGAATGCATCGAAAATAATTACATCATTTACATCAGTAACTTCAATGTTCAATACCCAGCAAGCACTTTATTGTGTTTATTATTATTAAAAGTCAACGAAGAAGATTTTTAATTTGCTTCCCGCGTTCAGTTTAAAACAAAAATCGTTCAAAAATCGTAATTCATCTGCATTTTAAACAAAAAATATTCCACGCCACTCGATTAGGAGCTGTGTGGTTTCCCTAATTCAAATGTTTCTAGACAATTAATTAATTTCTCGCCAACAAACCATACTTTGCCTTTCACCACAATACACCATGCATGCCCTCGGAATAAAGTTCAGAATTCAGTACTACCATGCGCCGGAATTTGTATTTTTGTTTAAAAAATTTTTTTAGGTACAACCGATATTTCACCAGTTGTGTAATGCATTTATTCTTCAACTTGATTGCAGTGATGTAGTTGGTACCAATAGAAAGCTGGCAATACAAGGAATCCAAATATATAAAAATATATGAATTTGGTTGGGAAATAGCTTATTTGCAATCGAATGTTGCATGTATTAGCTTACGATACAGGCCACTTATTCTATTTAATATTATCCACCATGTTCTAGAACACTTTTTTATGAATGAATATCCACGTACTAAAAAAAGAGGGTAAAAAGTATTTTATTATTAAATTGTTACTTTTTCGCTCGAATATACCCCAAAACCGGGAAAAAAAGTTTCACTTTTTTTTCCCGGCTACGGTAAAAAAGTAACCCATAGGATTGCATTGATTTTACTTTTTATATTTTGGTGGAATTTCTGAAATTTTATTACATATATGGAAAGAGCATCGACGTAGAAAAGGTTTGCACATTTCCCAACTTAATTCAAATTTTATAAATTTGAAATCCTGGCCAGATTTCCATTGGGGGTCAACGATTCATTTTTAGATTGGAGAAAAACTATGGTAGAACTGGTACAATTTCGACGGAGACACTTTTTTTACACGCTTGTAGCTAAAGAATGAAAGTAAATATAAAAATTCTGACTCATCCACTAAGGAGGAGGGAGGTGAAACAATCTCTGATTCAAATTCCATGAAATCTCCTTAAGATTTGAAGAAAAAATTGAGGGGGGAGCAGGTACCTGAATAAAGACACTAGATCCCGGGTCATGGTGATAAAATAATATAAAGTTAATGTAAATTAATTAATTATACAGTATGTATTTTTAACTAAATTTTATGCATTATGAAAACTAATAGTTTCTTATCCTAAATTAATAAATGCTAATTTGTTATATCCTAAATTAATAAATGCTAATATGTCATATCCTAAATTATTAAATGCTAATTTGTCATATCCTAAATTAATAACCTCCCCCTCCCCTATTTTTTGTGTTAGTGTTAGGGGAGGGGGAGGTTACAATAACTATATAATAAAATAGTAGCATTTATTAATTTAGGATATGACATATTAGTATGTATTAATTTAGGTTATAACAAATAGCATTTATTAATTTAGGATATGACAAATTAGCATTTAATAATTTAGGATATGACATATTAGCATTTATTAATTTAGGATATGACATATTAGCATTTATTAATTTAGGATATAACAAATTAGCATTTATTAATTTAGGATAAGAAACTATTAGTTTTCATAATGCATAAAATTTAGTTAAAAATACATACTGTATAACTCTTCATGCTTCATCAACTTTATACTGTACATACAATACAATTAATTAATTAATTTAATAAAAATTTACTTTGGTTCTACGACACATGCGGGTATCCCGTCTTCAGCTTTATCTACGCCAGCTAGCCACTCAGTAATTCGTTCCATTTGCACATCAGTGAGGCAGTTGTCCTCATCCACATCTGGTTGTAAGTTAAAATTTGCCAATAATGCGATATGGTGGTGGCCCATATCCGGCACAGCTGTGCCATCCGAGGGCGGCATCGCGCTATACCCTTCACCACTATCGCGCCTAAAGTGGTAGACTTTTTCCCGCACTGATATTTGCTTTATGTGATTTGCGATTATTGGAGGATTAATATCATTTTTCAATGAAATCGTTGAAGTTTCGAGTTGATCGTTTATTGGACTGCTGGGCGACTCAGCCACGTCAAGGATTTTGTGTTCTGCGTCGTCTGCCATTCCTTTGGTGTTTTCTATGACTTTATTCCCAGTAGATTCGCTTAGTTTTGGATTGTTTTCGCGCAACTCAGTATTGCATTCGCGTCCTTCACTATTGCCCACGGTATGATTTAGTTCGGGATAATATTTTGTAGACTTGCTCTCAGTTACATTATGTTTTATATTTTTATTTAAAGTTATATTTACAGTCTTTCCTCTATTAATCTTCGAATAATTGCGTTTCTCAACTTGTTTTGATGTCTTTTTACTGCGAAACTCACGCAGATCACTTTCTGTGTCTCTCGCCAAATCCTTTGCTTCGTTTAGTAACTGCTGAAGCTCTTTTATTCCTTCTAATCGCAAATTCGCTGAGATATCTAGAGGGACATCGTTGTCGCTAGCCGGTCGTTCTCCCCCCAACCGTAAAGGAGGTAGACTCGTACCTTTACCACCTGGCGGTTGTGATTTTCTCGGCTCTACATCGAATCGCACGATCTTCCTTTGACTATTCGGCGACAATGTGTCTGTCGTGCTTGATGTAGCACCCGTGGATTCAGTGGGTTTGTACCTCGGAATATTTAAATTAGAATCTTCTATGGCAGAACCTTTTCTCATTTTTCCGTCACAATTTGAGGAGTCCACCAAGGTAATAATAACTTCTGGTTGAACCTCTGAGTCTTTTAATTTTGATTGTACGGGTTTAGTGTCATTTGCGAGTCTGTGAGGTAAGAAAACTTTAGACGGATTAGTAATATGCTCGGGATTAGACGGCGATCTTTTAACCTTGTGAATATTTTCCTTGGTAGGTTTTACTTTACGGTGTTCCACTTTTGGTTTCGGTGTTTGTAACTCTTCTTGATTAATAAAACCCCGAGTTGAATATGGTTCATTAGACACACATCCAATTATTGTCCTTTCCTGGAACAACCTGGGACCACTAGTGTGAGAATATTTCCGTCTCAACAATTCTATTTGTTCTTCGACGTATTTATCTTTGTATATTCCTTGCCTTTCTATCGGCAGTTGAACCGAATTATCCTGTACCACTTCTGCAGTTGTTTCGACAGGTTTTTCTTTCTGTTCTGGAGATATGTTGCGTGGCTTCGTTTGTCTCGCTGGATTCGGCAGTTGTAAACTCGATGACTGAAGTTCTGTGCGGACTTGGAAAAACTCTGTGCTGCCTCTAACGAGGTCTGCTCGGGCACTGCGTAGCGGATTGCTTACAGAGTTTCCTCGTCTGTGTCTGAAGTCCTGGTTGAGCGGGAGGGGCTGACTGTTGATCCCATCGAGAGATTCCGAATCATCAGGTACGGCGATCGTGGTTGATGAAGAACTGTTCGATGTATTCCGTAAATCGCTTTCTGATTTGGATATAACTACCGGAATAGTTAGACTCTGGGAATATCTGCGACCAGCTAATAATTTACGCAGATTTGGACCCGTCGTCACTCTCTGGGCTGTATTATACTTTAGTGAACTCGCCCTCCTGCTGGACTTAGCCAATCGGGGCAGAGTTGTGGGTGGGCTAGACGAGGAATTCATTTATTAATTAGTACGTATCACGGGCGCTTTTGGCACCAAATGTATTACGGGAATCTGCTAGCGAATTTCACACTTCACTTTGATCGACGTGTATTGGCTCTAAGAAATCCGTTCGACTCCATTATTAGTTATCGTAATAATCTTGTAATTCGATTTCTTATCCATACTCTATCATATGCTTGACTTATTATGTATAGCGTATAGATGTAATCCTATTGTCCGTAGAGTATATAATAAAGTAAATGGCAGTATATAATTAATATATATTTAATGAATTTATTTATCCTCTATGTTTGATATAAGATGACAGACACATTATCTACAGTTCTATTGTTTATATAATTGACATATGTGTAACCTTCGACTATTTACCACAAGGTTATTTACCATAAGGTTCTGTTATAACCTTTTGTTGGGCACAGTTTTGGAAGTCGGCAATGACGCCCAGGTGGGATCGAACTGGTGACGTCCGGGTTGGAAGTCTGACGCTCTAACCATTCAGCTAGCGGCTCAGGTAAAGGGTAGACCTGGAAATACTACCTGATGTAGGTCCTCAATTTACCTCCTCATGGCCTCCTATATCTGTCAATACCATAATCTGGTGCCACTGTGCTCAACCCTACCTTACTTGATAGCCGTATGCGTATATAAGATTCTTTGGTACAGAAATGACCACATACACAATGTAATCCCACTCTTTCTACTTCCCTTCTTGCCAAGTAATTCCATTACACAATTTAAGCCACGCATGTAAAAAATACCTGTTGGTATGTTCTGTATGTTCTGTATGTTCTGTTACCATTGCATTAACGAAGTTATTTTGAGCCAATATATGAAGAAAACCAAAAAATGTCTTAAATTTCCACCAGCTGGAACAACTTTTTGGAATTGTCAGAAAAAAGGAATTTCTTCTTCTACCAAATAATATATGGAATGCATCTATAATTTATATTTCGCTCAAAATATTTATAAATATTATAAAAGCTTGGGTTTACAGTATAGATAAATAAAACTGCCTAAACTTTAAATCGAAACTTAAGATTAACTAAAAAGACCTCATCTGGGATCGAAGATCCTACTTTCACATCTAAACCCTGGCGCTTGACTGAGTGAGCTAACTGAGATAAATCACCATAACAACAATAATTGCATTCTGTTTTAGGGTCCCTCTTTCCTACAACTACCACCTAAAACTTCTGCTCTAAAGCTGTGGAACACCGGAGTTATTAACCCTAAGGCTCATCTCTCTTGGTTGTTAACTATAAGGCAGGGATGACGCTTCTGTAAATCCCAAGGCAGACGTTATTGAACCTGTACATAGGCCTGCAGCTCCCAACCAAAAGCAATTTTGGTGACCTAATTGTGCAAACAGCCAACGTTTATGTTAAACTTTTGGAGACAAGACTTAATTAACGCAAATTCCATCTCGAGCTCGACGAATTATTATCTCGTCTAAATGTTAAATTATTAATCAAGTTAAAGGAGTAGGTTACAGTGGCACTTTATTCTAAGTAAAACAATAAACGAAAGTGAATAGAACAGGTAACATTATTATTATTGCTAGTCGTCAGGCATTATTTGCGTGGATTTTGAGGAAAGAACATTGATGGCCTCTTTCATAGTAGTTTTGTCAAGGGGCTACAAAAATAAATTCCAAGATGTTAAAAAGCTCAAGCTAACCTTGCTTGGTAGTAGTAAATACCAGTTAGTACAATAGTTACAAAATTTAATTAATATATTTATTCATATTATATATATATACATATATATGAATTATTACATTTAATTATTTTCATTAAGATTTATTTTAGAAACAAAAAATATTACTGCCAAGCAATAAAATAGCCAGTAATTTTGGAAAAACTTGCAAGATTTAAATTATAATTAATCGATTAAAAAATACGATGTTTTAGGTTAAAAATTAAAAAAATTAAAACTGCTAAATACAGTAGTGAGTTTGGGAAAGGAGTCGGGGAACTTTAATTAATATCTAATGACAAATTGTTGAAGAGTGAATATTGAATTATAATGTCATGACGACCTTTCACAATGTTGCCTATTTAATAAGCTATATTGGACATTAAAAGCATACCGGTAAATCATACAAAAAGACTAATGCTAATTATATATATCCCAGGGCTAATTTTTCTATATTATACTTGAAACAATGTATCAAAGATGGGTGCCGTTGCCAAGTAGCTGAATGTAACTGCGACAATGTATCAATGAACTTTATATACCCGATTGCCAAATGAAAATGCATTACTTACTGTAGATCTAAATGTGAATAACTCGAATGTTTAACATTATTAATTGTTAAAATCGAAGAATGGGGAATGGGGGGGGGGGGGGGGGGGGGGGGGTGGTTAGGTACAACAAATCACAGCATATATCAGCTAAAAAATCCTCATCATTCTAATAGGCATGCAGGTATGCTGGAGTAAATAATAGGGATACTACGTATGATAACTTTCCTGGAGAACAATTATTACAATTTCACAAACACTAAATATAATTGAAATAAAAATAAATTGTTAGAAAAAAGCATCAGAAATTTTCCATTGCCTGACTACAACCAAAGCAGATTAAGCCAAGGAATACCTGTTCACCATGTGTGATCTTCCACAGTAAACCCTTCCACTCTAACAAAGACAACCAAAGATTATTCTGGAATAAACTAGAACATGACGAATATTATTAATTATTAGGCCTATACATTATAGGTAAAAGTTAAATCGTTATATTGTGTAGTGTAGTTAGTTAGTAGGTAGTTTCACTTATTTAGATACATTACTTCCAGACTTTACAACATTACTTCCAGACTTTACAACATTACTTCCTGACTTTACAACGGAAATACCATAAAATTATACAGCAGACGGAAAAGGAAGTTCAGATAAACACTTAAACAAGCACTATAAAATAGAATGAAATTAAACTCTAATAACACTTCACCTTGCAATGTTACGTAGTCCCTGTGGCAATACATGGCCACAAAATATGTTCGCTGCGGGTTTTATACCACAATAAAGTACGACACGACAAGAAAGAGAGTACAGAGAAAATCACACAGGTTCGTTATTTCTTGTTTATTTATTGTAAGGAGCCTGCGCGAACGCAAGCTCCAGCTAACACAAATTTAGCACCCGAGTTTCCTCGATTTGAGAAAATCGCAGGGGTCAACCCAAGCGGAGTGCAATGCAAGGGCCTCACCCTGGGGGAACCGCATTCTTGATCGTGGTTAACCCCTGTGCCAGGTAAGTATGTAAGTTGATGTTGAGCTCCCTCTTATATATGCCTATATTACATTAGATTGTGGTATGTTTCAAAGATAAACTATATATTACCATTCTTAAATAAATAGTCACCACATACTAAGCCAATAATTAGAAAGAAAGGTGTAATTATATTAATCAATTGTTTTTGTTTAAAGTTAGTTTAATAGTGGTCACGTGTAAATCCTTGTAATTCTTATTTGAAATAAAGACTAAATGGTTATATTATATAGTGGCGCCCAGTGACTGCAAGTGAAAAATTGATCTCAACTGCGAATATGGTCGAATAAGAAATTAAGTTAAAGTAAAGTAAGTTTTGTTTATTGTTTTGGTTAAATAACTGCAATCTGGTCTCTTAGAGTAAAAGTTAAAGTTAAAGTTTCAAATAACATTAAATTAATTTTTTAAACCCACTAAGCATATAGTTGGTGTTTGCATTCATTTTGCGCCAAGTTACGTTTAACTCACTTTTTATCTACTTTTCTGGCCTCTCTATTCAGACAAATTTAAATTTAAATTAATTATACTTGAACTGAAGTACAATAATGGATGACAGGTGGCGATATGAGAAAGCTAATAACTTGGCACCGTTATATTATATTAAAAGGTTAAGTAGTTTCAACCCGAATAATATTATACAATAACAATTAAAGAATTATAATAATAATGCAACTATATTCTATGTGATTGCCCCGCCCCTCCGTTGTATTTATTAAACACTTATTGTTGGTTGTCGCCTCCGTACTTCGAAATTTAAGGCGTAAATAAATAAACAGTGAACGACCATATTATCAACTTTAATAAAAAGTTACATGGGTAAAAATTAGTTTCACTTTAATAGGTCAAAAAATCTTACTTTATTAAGTAAATAAAAAATGAAATAAAAATATATTATTTATAAACGGACATTGGACGGTACATTGGTACTGTACCTAACATCGCGTCTTCAAGTACCCCAAATCTCCAAACCCAAATCTCGAATACTGCTATTTTGAGTTTGATTGTGAATGTCTGTACCGCGTTATTTACCGTAAGACCCTACCCTAACACACTATCTAAAAGCAGCATCTACTGACAGTATAACATAGTGGGAGTGGCATATAGTTATCATTAAAAAAAACTTTGAAGTTTTCCGAAATGATGTGTTCTAAATTCACATTAAAAAGCTAACGATCTTAACGCTAAGCGAAACATTAAACCATTTCAATAATCACTTAGGTATCAATTATCCTTCAATATTATTCGTACTCGTTGTCATTTTGTAAAACTGGCCTCAACTAGCGGCAAATGAGTAGGCCTCTACAGAGTTAAATTTTAAAAGTTGCGAAATAATACTGTGTATTTTATTCCGCACGATTTTGCCTTTCCACACCGTTTTTTCACGATGTAAACCATATCTAGCACCGGAGCCACCACAGATTTATTCTCACAACTCTTACAGGTACAGTAGTACTTGTAAACGTTACCACTTTCATCGCTATGGATATTGGTAAGAATTAACCCTATGAAACCCGGGGGGGGGGGGGGGGGGGCGGGTGGGAGGTCAATATGACCCCCGTGGTTTATTTGTTATACAGTAACTCTGAAACGAACGCAGTTGGGAATCGGAAATTTTACGTCTTTTCCTAAAAATCTATTGTCTTCCTAATAATGAAAAGGGTTTTAAAAATATTTGGAAGTTTTCAAGTTGTAGCACTATTTTTTAACCCTACTTTGGCCACTTTTTTGAGAGATGGGATTTGGGTCTAGTCCCACCCCCTACCCCCCCCCCCCCCCCCCCCCCTCTTGTCTCATTTGGAATTAAAAAGGCTTCATTTTAGGAAAGTAACTTGTCTTTATTTCACTTCTATTTGTAAGGAAAAAGTCAAATCTTTATTCCAGAATTGTAGGTTAAAAATTTGTTATAACATTTTGTTGGGCGCAGGTTTTGCAAAGTCGGCACTGACATCCACGTGGGATCGAACTGGTGACCTCCTGGGTTGGAAGTCTGACGCTCATAACACCAATTAATAATAAATTTGATGAAAGGTAAATTTATTAAATAATTATTTTGGTTAAATTTAAACTAAATAATTTGATATTTTATTGTAAAATTATTTCAACTCGAAGATAATTGCTTACAGTAAACTAAACGAGTGGTATTAGAGCTTCAGATAGTAATTATGGGAGAATTATGGTTAATACATTAAGTATATAAAGTGCACCTGCCCCTTATATTGTATAACCAACTACGTTTTACCCTATGGTTGCATCACAAAGCACCCAGGATTAGTTTAGCAGCATTCAGTTATAATCCATTAATCTTTTCGAAAATTTATTTCCATATTCCATTGATTTCCAGTACTACTGCGCCTCTAATATGAAGAATATTAAGGCCAGGCCACACAATCATCGTTTTAATTTAGTATGAACTATAACTATACTCATTTATAATTGACAGAAACTCTTCATTAGTGAGCCATGCCAACATTAAATCGATTATAGCACTTTATGGCCTTGCCTGACATATTCATCATAATAGTAAAATGGATCTTGCGCACCAAAGAGCAAATCAGAAAGGTGTTGGTGTATGATTGCTGTTTCGAAACCATTTATTTACCATAATTAATAGTGCTGTATCATCAACATTAATTCTAAACTTTCTTGAGTGAATTTTATTCTCAGTCTGGGCTACATCCAAACTCAGCATCGCCATTGGTCTCCTGCGATAGTGTCATCCGAAATAAAGTCCATCTTAGGGATTTCATCTCTGGAAATGGATTTATTCTCGGCTGGATGGGACACAGTTTATGAAGCGATCTGGAAAGCTATTGAAAGTTTGAAACAGTGGTCATAAGTTTCAGATACGTAATATTCTTAAGAAATGCAGTAAATGCAATACTACATACTACATAGTCTGTAGTAAGAAACTCTAAAATATAAATAATAACTAAACAGGTCACCATCTAGGTCACCTTGTATGACTGCACTGTAGGCCTAGGGCCTACTCACATTATTCAAATAGTTAAAAATAAATAGAATAGAAGCGTCTCAATAATTCATTTTTTTAAGTTGACGAATTTAAATCCTTTAATTTTATCTTTCCTAGAGCATTTTCGATTCTTAATAATGGAATTCAACAAACAGAAAAGGCATAGTATGGTTATACCGGGGTCTTTGAAGGGTGGTGCATTCTGAGTGATTTTTCAAATCCGACGGGTGCTGATGTGGCGTGGGTGCCGGGAACTTTTCGTATCTCGAGGACTACTGCAGAGCTGTTACATTTTTTATATTCCCTCATCTGAAAGAGGACATAAATTTTGTTAGGGCCAACAAGTACTTTCACCGACGCGTTAAACCTATTGTTTGAGTGATTCTATCTAAGAGAAATAACTGGCCCACTAAATTTTGTGGCTTTGCAGCAGCTTGGCGTGTCGTGTCTACTGTATATTAGGTACTGTAGTAGGTAATGATCCTTCAAATTAAATATTTAATTTGTATTTTATTATTTAATTCCTTAAAACTATTGTCTTCATTTATCCGTCTATGTCTAGACGGATTTAAATGAACCCCACTATCCATTCCAATTTATTATTCAAAATGTATTGTATAATGTCGCTAGAATAATGTCGTTAGACTAGGTTAATTTACGGTTGTTGTTATCACAAATAGGCAATTATTAATAATTATCGGAGATGAAAGTGTGATCTTCCGCAGTAAACCCTTCCACTCCGTTTCTAAAGGAATGCCCGTTCAACACCATGGGCGATCTTCCACATTAAACCCTTCGACTCGGTTTCCTAAAGGATGCCTGTTCACCACCATGGGTGATCTTCCACATTAAACCCTTCCACTCTGGTTCCTACAGGAATGCCTGTTCACCACCATGGGTGATCTTCCACAGTAAACCCTTCCACTCTGTTTCATAAAGGAATGCCTGTTCACCACCATGGGTGATCTTCCACATTAAACCATTCCACTCTGTTTTCTAAAGGAATACCTGTTCACCACCATGGGTGATCTTCCACAGTAAACCCTTCCACTCTGTTTCCTAAAGGAATGCCTGTTCACCACCATGGGTGATCTTCCACAGTAAACCATTCCACTCTGTTTCCTAAAGAAATGCCTGTTCACCACCATGGGTGATCTTCCACATTAAACCATTCCACTCTGTTTTCTAAAGGAATACCTGTTCACCACCATGGGTGATCTTCCACAGTAAACCCTTCCACTCTGTTTCCTAAATGAATGCCTGTTCATCACCATGGGTGATCTTCCACAGTAAACCCTCCCACTCTGTTTCATAAAGGAATGCCTGTTCACCGCCATGGGTGATCTTCCACATTAAACCATTCCACTCTGTTTTCTAAAGGAATACCTGTTCACCACCATGGGTGATCTTCCACATTAAACCATTCCACTCTGTTTTCTAAAGGAATACCTGTTCACCACCATGGGTGATCTTCCACAGTAAACCCTTCCACTCTGTTTCATAAAGGAATGCCTGTTCACCACCATGGGTGATCTTCCACATTAAACCATTCCACTCTGTTTTCTAAAGGAATACCTGTTCACCACCATGGGTGATCTTCCACAGTAAACCCTTCCACTCTGTTTCCTAAAGGAATGCCTGTTCACCACCATGGGTGATCTTCCACAGTAAACCATTCCACTCTGTTTCCTAAAGAAATGCCTGTTCACCACCATGAGTGATCTTCCACAGTAAACCCTTCCTCTCTGTTACTTAAAGGAATGTCTGTTCACCACTACGGGTGATCTCCCACAGTAAACCCTTCCACTCTGGTTCCTACAGGAATGCCTGTTCACCACCATGTGTGATCTTTCACAGTAAACCCTTCCACTATATTTCCCAAGTTGCCTTGGTTCCCATTTACCGACCATCCAAGGATGAAAGCTCGGGTTGGGCTACGCTGCATGCAGCATTTAAAGCAGAGTGCCCAAATAGTGCAGCCCCCATCTAGGGATCGAACAAGGGCTTCCTGAATTGAAGCCCAGGAATGTAACCACTAGATCAAGCTGCTTATTAGTTGTAGTAATTAGTTACTAATTATTATTTAATATATATTTAATATATAGGACCATGACTTAAAGAAATTATTATTATTTCATCTCCTAGAATTAATAACTGCCAATCCTTTAAATGTTCAATGAGTAAAATAAATATTTTAAAATTAAAAAAATATATTTTTAGTTATCGAAAATTATCAATAATCAATGGAAAATGTCAGATAATCGATTGAAACATTTTATTATTTTTGCATGAAATTTTTTTATATTAAAATCTAAATAAAAATTCGTCCCAGTTACCCCCACCAGGGCTACAGGAGGGCGGGTTCTGCCCCCCAGAAACCGCTGGGGCATCGCCCTTAGACCAAAAGATAAACTTCACAAATTGTGCACACCATAGAAATTAAATTCCTGGATCCGCCCCTGGCCGAGCTGCTTTCAAATTAGTGTTTGGCGGCGTGGGTTCGAATCCGACTAAAGGCTGTTGAAATTTCGCTTCTGATTGTTGTGTCCCAAGCATTTATACATTAGTGCCTATGCAAAGCTCTCCCTTATAGGTAACAGCCAAGAGAGAGGATCCTGTAGGTTGCCTCCGTTGTTTTGTCACCGATCACTTCTCTTCATATATTGCCTTGCCCTACATTGTGAAGTCTACAGCATGACTACATGAAGTAGGTATTTCAACTATATTTATTCATATATATTGATTCCACTTTCTTGTACCGGTACGCCGAAGTCACCATCCGTGGATTGTGTGACGGCTGGCACATTTTATAGTAGGAAAGTACGTGTTGTCCTATCCAGTCTCGTTTATTTTTTTTCATAAACACCAATTATATTATTCATATTAAACCTGTTCCTTTTATTAACATAGCGCTACTTTGCATCCACTATGATGTAATACCCGTTACTAAAGGCCGGTACGTGGTAACTTACTTAGCAACTTGGTGAAAAACTCAGGTTGTCGAACAAAAAAGTTGCCACGTGTACACATACATTAATGCACATGTATTATTTTGTATAAATATATACAGTACTGTATAGGTAGTGTTTATTTACGTAGTTAAATTCAATCACAGAGAAGTTTGTATTTTCCTTCGTGAAGAGTAAATCGTTTACTGTAACTCTAGAAATTGGAGATGAGCTGTTTTAACTGTAATTAAAGGTGTAATATTATGGGTTTGTTCAGAAGTGCAAAAAATGAGAAAGCGCGTCACCGAGGGTTGAACCAGCGCTATACGTACGTTTCGGCCTACCGGAATACCGGGGATTCAACCCCCGGTGACGCGCTTTCTTATTTTTTCCACTTCTGAACAAACTGTAACTCTACAATGTTAAAGGTCGTCTCTATTTCTGTTAACATCTCTAATCCTGGCAGCTCTTTTAGCTGTTGGGTGCCTTTGAGAAAACAATCGGGACTCGGACGAATTGGTTGAAAGAGACGCAGTCACTGTAAGTTCGTGTAGGACTTGATGTATCAGACAGTGATTGTACACGTTTTTATGGCCCGAGATCCCAAGTTGCCAGTCGCCTTTATAGACAATTTATAATTTTTTAATGAGTGCTCTGAAGAATAATATATCTTCATGGTCCTGCTTGGTTCAGTGCCGGATTACGCCTCTGGTGGCCCTAAGGCACATTTTATTAATCTCCAAAAATGGCCCGAAAATTGATATTTTTCCGCAAACCCTTTCAAAAGAAACAGCTGCTAAAAACAACTGAAATTGTGAAAATGTTGCGAAGGAAATATAAAGTATTTTCGTTGGATGACTGACTGCTTGCAAATAAGTACTAAGTACTTTAATAATAAGTACCTTGCAAAAATAGTTTTCATCAAGGATAGCAACATTACTAAACGGCATATTATACCTATAAAACCTTTGCTATAAAAAGTGTCATGGTTTTGGTAGAATTTCTCAAGCTTTACTTTTTAATATATTAATGGGACCATTACCCCAACTCTATTTGTTTTATTTATAAAGCTACTATTCTGAAACTTTAACACAATGATCTGTGAAGTATCAAATTAAAACCAGTGAGATATATGTTTAATGAGCCACTATGCCAGGATATATTATACTGGGATTCCCAATGTTTGGGCGTTGATTTCATTAGCTCAGTGACTTTCCACGGCACTGTTTCCGGCGTACTACAGACCTACAGACCTGTAGGTAGATTTTTTAATAATTTCTAAGAATTCATAGTTTTCCAATGGATAGTCTCAACTTTGTTCATATCCACTGTCATGCTCTCTAACCTAACCAATAATGACGACACTCACAAACAGAGGAATGTAAAATATACTATCATTCTATTTACATTATAATTTTTCCTTTTCGAAGTGTTGACATGTTCTTTCGAAGTGTTGACTATTTCGAAGTGTTGACTATTTCGAAGTGTTGACTATTTCGAAGTGTTGACTATTTCGAAGTGTTGACTAATTCGAAGTGTTAAACATAAACCCTTCCCCCGTCCGGGCAATTCAATTAGATTTAGAAATATTTGCAAGATAGCAGTGAATTGGTGTCGGGATTGCATGTGAGATAGTCTACAGAGTACAGCGTCAATCAACGAATACACGAAAAGTTAAAAAATAGGTATATCGGTATAATCGGCCTAGGCCTAGTTAGATAGTTATTGACAGTCAAAACAAAACAAAATTATAACAAGCAAAAGAACCGCCATAACGACTATCAATCGTCGTAGATAAACAACCAAGTAAGGTAAATATTTACGGTAGATTTAAGTATGAAGTAAGGTAAATATTTACGGTAGATTTAAGTATGAAGTAAGGTAAATATTTACGGTAGATTTAAGTATGAAGTAAGGTAAATATTTACAGTAAATTTAAGTATGAAGTAAGGTAAATATTTACAGTAGATTTAAGTATGAAGTAAGGTAAATATTTACGGTAGATTTAAGTATGAAGTAAGGTAAATATTTACGGTAGATTTAAGTATGAAGTAAGGTTAATATTTACGGTAGATTTAAGTATGAAGTAAGGTAAATATTTACGGTAGATTTAAGTATGAAGTAAGGTTAATATTTACGGTAGATTTAAGTATGAAGTAAGGTAAATATTTACGGTAGATTTAAGTATGAAGTAATGTGAATATTTACGGTAGATTTAAGTATGAAGTAAGGTAAATATTTACAGTAGATTTAAGTATGAAGTAAGGTAAATACAGTATTTACGGTAAATTTAAGTATGAAGTAAGGTAAATATTTACGGTAAATTTAAGTATGAAGTAAGGTAAATATTTACGGTAGATTTAAGTATGAAGTAATGTGAATATTTACGGTAGATTTAAGTATGAAGTAAGGTAAATATTTACAGTAAATTTAAGTATGAAGTAAGGTAAATATTTACAGTAGATTTAAGTATGAAGTAAGGTAAATATTTACGGTAGATTTAAGTATGAAGTAAGGTAAATATTTACGGTAAATTTAAGTATGAAGTAAGGTAAATATTTACGGTAAATTTAAGTATGAAGTAAGGTAAATATTTACGGTAGATTTAAGTATGAAGTAAGGTAAATATTTACGGTAGATTTAAGTACGAGACAATGAAGTAAGGTAAATATTAAAATATTTACGGTAGATTTAAGTATGAAGTAAGGTAAATATTTACGGTAAATTTAAGTATGAAGTAATGTGAATATTTACGGTAGATTTAAGTATGAAGTAAGGTAAATATTTACGGTAAATTTAAGTATGAAGTAAGGTAAATATTTACGGTAGATTTAAGTATGAAGTAAGGTAAATATTTGCGGTAGATTTAAGTACGAGACAATGAAGTAAGGTAAATATTAAAATATTTACGGTAGATTTAAGTATGAAGTAAGGTAAATATTTACGGTAGATTTAAGTATGAAGTAATGTGAATATTTACGGTAGATTTAAGTATGAAGTAAGGTAAATATTTACGGTAAATTTAAGTATGAAGTAAGGTAAATATTTACGGTAGATTTAAGTATGAAGTAAGGTAAATATTTACGGTAGATTTAAGTATGAAGTAAGGTAAATATTTACGGTAGATTTAAGTATGAAGTAAGGTAAATATTTACGGTAGATTTAAGTATGAAGTAAGGTAAATATTTACGGTAGATTTAAGTATGAAGTAAGGTAAATATTTACGGTAGATTTAAGTACGAGACAATGAAGTAAGGCAAATATTAAAATATTTACGGTAGATTTAAGTATGAAGTAAGGTAAATATTTACGGTAAATTTAAGTACGAGACAATGAAGTAAGGTAAATATTAAAATATTTACGGTAGATTTAAGTATGAAGTAAGGTAAATATTTACGGTAAATTTAAGTACGAGACAATGAAGTAAGGTAAATATTAAAATATTTACGGTAGATTTAAGTATGAAGTAAGGTAAATATTTACGGTAAATTTAAGTACGAGACAATGAAGTAAGGTAAATATTAAAATATTTACGGTAGATTTAAGTATGAAGTAAGGTAAATATTTACGGTAGATTTAAGTATGAAGTAAGGTAAATATTTACGGTAGATTTAAGTACGAGACAATGAAGTAAGGTAAATATTAAAATATTTACGGTAGATTTAAGTATGAAGTAAGGTAAATATTTACGGTAAATTTAAGTACGAGACAATGAAGTAAGGTAAATATTAAAATATTTACGGTAGATTTAAGTATGAAGTAAGGTAAATATTAGAGGAGATTTAAGTATGAAGTAAGGTAAATATTTACGGTAAATTTAAGTACGAGACAATGAAGTAAGGTAAATATTAAAATATTTACGATAGATTTAAGTATGTATTTATACTTGAAAATATAAACACCTAATAATTTCCGCCACCACATTAATTCTAATCGAGGTTATTAATTGAACTCTGAAATAAAACTTATAGCCTCGGTGTCGGTAGTGTCAGTTAAGTCACCGAGGCTGAAATTCCAGGAAATTGCTGGCGAATTAGGAATAACTTGGGGCACGATTCCACGACTATATGCTATTCGTCTTGCGGCTCCCGACCTAGGCAAGTCCGATCGCTATAAGCCGAGCGACACGACCGACCTTTCTCAACCGGCTGGCTAGTAGATGACAGCCTAAAGCGCGTCCACACATCCTTTGGCTTGTCACCTCTTTAATAGTGTAAAAGCTTTTGCTGAATTGCCCGGTTATTTTTCCTTATTTTTCCCGTAAAATACTCTGTAGTTGGTTTAATAGGCGTAAGAGGCCGTATTATTGCTGTATCGGTGTTTTTAGAGGATCTAAGAGCTATTTCTTCCGTATGTGTACTGTGGAAGGCATAGTTCATGATTCTATGGCAATTCCGTGACGCAAAAGGGGCTAGATACTCTTGAACAGTAGTTACTATGACGACGGTTAACAGCTGATATTCATACGTGTCGATTTTCTTTGTTCTACGGTGTCTCTTAGTTCAGTCAACCAATCAGAGCGTTTTTACTGCTCTTGTACAGAAATTTCCGAGAAATCACGCAATGCATTATGGGCAGTGTTATCATTCTGTCCTGAGCCAGGAAGAACGGCTTTGGAATATTTTGTGCTGTTCTGCTTTTAGCCTAACACTAGTAGGCTTAATTATAAGGACATATATCCGTTATCTGTGCAACTCAATACTTACCTACTAACCTAACTCAACTGGGTAACTCAATGGTTAACAACTTACTCAATGCTTGGCTGGTCTTGTCGTGCATACTTTTATAACGTTATACTGCTATTTACTGTCGGTTATTCATTATATGGTTGATGAAATATTATATTGGAATAACGAGAAATAACCCCGAAACCCCAATATTCTTGATATACCGAAGGTAAGAGAGACAGGTTACATATAACGATTGCGACTTATGTTAAAGTTGTTTGAAGTGAATCTAATGTTATTTGATAGACCCTACATGAGTCGGTCTGTGTTCCTTTTATATGTGACTAAAATCAGTGAAGATCGGCAGATTAGTGTGCAGTATTGTGCAGCATTGTGTATGAGTGAGACTGATAACGAAGCATTTCCTAAAGAATGCGCCATATATGTGAATTATAACTAAGCCATATCGTTGTGAGTAGTTTAAGTCATAACTCTGTTTATATAGATAGAGCGCCACGTCCTAAAGGAACTGCTAATATTCCCCGAAGGTGAATAATATTGTCAGAGATTATATAACACGATCAGTCGAATAATACAGTAGGCTTACATAGCAATACGATTAAGCCGTCGAACCCAATCTCCCGGGTATATCCAGCGGGTGAATGATCGCGCACAGATTGGTTTCGACTAGTGTAGTGAATCAAATACTTGTCAGAGGCTAAAAGCGATTTATTATCTAGAAGACATCCTAATTTGGCGGGTTAAACTGCCAAAGGTCTGAAAGCGCGAACAATAACGGATATTTAGTCTGTATTGCAGTGTAGGCACTAAATGCAGTTTAATATTGTTCTGGTAAAGAACAATAGCAGATATTGCTTCTGTATTGCGGTAGGCAATAAAGCTAAAGTACCGGTCGACCGTTAACCAGTAGGCCTGACTGCCTGATCACCCGTACCGGTACTTACTGCAGTACAGGTACAGCAGTATTATTTCGATTGTGATATATTGTATATTGTAGGCTGCTAAGGGATTAGGGATTGATCACCCCTTATTCCTTTGTATGGTTTACTTATTTCTGTCAGTTTTATTTGTTTGTAGGCCAATATTGAGCAGAAGGCGTGTAAGCCTGTTCAGATTGTATAGAGAATTTGTAGGCTGAGCTGTTGTCTGACTGTTGTTAAGTCTGAAGGACTGTAGTGTGTGTAGAGTGTATGTCCAATAAAGTGCCAGTTAGTAAGTAGGGGCTTCCAGTGCTGTGAGGTAAACCCCCTCTTAAAGAATAAGTCGTACTACTCGGTTAGCGCGCATACTAACTAACCATTTTGGAGTCTGCATGTACTGTGGTTTATTTAGGCTTGATAGTAGGCTGACAGCGTTTGGTCTGTACTTTGTTTGTGTAGTCTGTACGGGTAGCGTAATATTCTTATTTTGATAATCTGTAGGCTGAATTGTTGCCTAGCTGTTATTAGGTCTGAGGGATTGCGTTGTGTGTAGAGTGCATGTCCGATAAAGTGCCAGTTAGTAAGTAGGGGCTTCCAGTGCTGTGAGGTAAACCCCCTCTTAAAGAATAAGGCGTACTACTCGGTTAGCGCGCATACTAACTAACCGTTTCGGAGTCTGCACATACCGTAGTTTGTTTAGGCTTGATAGTAGTCTGTCAGTGTTTGGTCTGCATTTTGTTTGAGTAGTTTGTACGCGTAGCGTAATATTTATTATTCAGAGTTTATGCTATTATTCGCAACATTCATTCCCCAAGTTTATTCCTACAGTAATTGTGCTTGTTATATATACCGCTATAGTTAAATTAACCCCGGTACTACACGGGCTGCTTGGCGTAGGTAAAGACTGGTGATTTTGTGCACCGGTCACTCCAGCAGATGCCGTGGTTCTTTTAGCTGTTCAAGTATTTTTAACTACTGATTATCTGTTGTACAAGTACTCGTACCTAATTTAGGGTTTAGTGTACAGTGCTTTCCGAAAGTAATTAGTGTGTAGGCAGTGTATTGTGTTGTAAAGTGGTTAATAGGCACGTTGGTTCTGGTAGACCGCGGTAATTAACTTCTAGGTAGGGACACTCCGTGATACATAACGTAGTACCTATAGCGATACGGCTATAGGTCGTCAGACGGTGGTATTTTCCTATCTGGACAGCGTAATATATTCACTACTACTTATTATTTTCAAATACCGTAGTACCCTGTCCGTTGTAATAACCAGATTTCTAACCCTTTGTTAGGCTGGTTTGTAGACTTCTTGTAAAATTACCCTAAAAATTCGTATTTGTGTTTTTTGTAAATTTTTGTGTTTATTTAGAGATTGAAATCTCACCCGAATTGTACGTAATTTGTAGTATTAAGTAACTTAGGTAAATTAGAATTATTTGTTTTAGTGTCTAACAAGTAGCACTTCACTGAGAGCGCACAGCTTCTGTGTAGTGACTCCTTCCCAGAAATAATAACATTTATTTCAAATACTGACAAAACCCATTAAACGGGTATATATATATTATAAATCAACTCTAACGATTTATAGATAGTAGGCCTGTCATACAACCATTAGGTTTCAATATCAGTTGGACTACTGCTCAAATAACGGTAATAAAGTAAGTAAAGTAACCAAGTAACCCTAAAATTCAGAAATTCAATTATTTAAAATAATTGATATACCGGTATTTACGATAAGCCTATTATCTTTATTTCTATAAATTTAGGCTGAAATTATACCGGTACTTTGTAATTAATTCTAGTCCAGAATTATACTTATATATACTATAAACTGTAAGCTGTATACCGGTATTCACGATAGGCCTATTATATATTTATATATTTATGCTAAAATTATATACCGATATTCTGTGATAAACCTAGTCTGTAATAATACTTATATATATACTATAAGCATACCGGTATTCTAATATATTATATATATATCACGCTACACTGAGTAGCAGTATCGGTAATTAATTACTAGGCTAACAGTGATACTGAATTACTAGACTTGCTTTAACTGTAATATAGCAGTAGGCATTCAACTGTACAATCAAACATACCTGACACAAAACGGGCACTGTCAGATAGTTTTTTGAAAAGTGTTAGAATGAGTCTTCGACTTGGACAGTGTCTTGAAAGGATAGAAGAAAGAAAAGTAGCAGCGGCAGAAGCGGAAAGAAAAGCGGCAGAGGCAGTGGCAGAAGCAGACTTGAGGAGACAAATTGGAAGACAGTTATTTGCCTCCTCCGATGAAGGTGATATAAGAGATCCCGAAAGTAGAGGTAATAAATCTTTTTCAAGCAGGCGTAGAAGAATGCCACACTGTCCGAAGTTACCTAATTTGCCTCCTGCGGTGAGACTAGCTAGCACAGACTTAGGTAGTACAGAACCCACAGACCAAATTATTACAGTAGAAAGACTCCCTACTATAGTAGATGAGTCTGAAATAATTAGGCCTGTTCTCAAAGCCACCCCTGCGGTGATAGAGACACCTGTACTCCCAGAACCTACCTCTAAATTCCCTTTGCACAGCACGAAACTACCTGTGCCCAGTAGGACTGTTCCCGAGTCCGAACCCATCCTGGACGCCGAGCGAGATATTAAGAATTTATCGCCCGTCGTCTCTCGCTCGCCCGCTACAACGTTGGCGACTCCCGCTTCGGCGGTTGAGTGGGTAGCTGAGGGACGACGGGAGATGGGTCTCCTGCTCGAGCAGCTGAGGGAACACTGTTTGTGCTCCTCTCAGCAGGTCCGGGAAATGGAAGAGACTGTCCAGCAGCTCAAGGGAACAGTAAGGGAAAGTAGGTTAGAGTTGCAAAAGGTGCAGCAAAGTATCGCGTTAGAACGCGATAAATTAGTGAGCACACAAAAGGGTATACCACCACCCCCTGTAACAATGTGTCAACCCGTTAGGTCTGAAGTATCCCATGCGCAAGGTGTGGAGCCTACATGCATCTATACTGCTAGCGAAGTAGAAACTCCTATAGTAAACCCTATTAAGGGTAATTATAAACCTGTTGATAATGATATCTCATCTAGACTTGATAATAATCCGAGAAACTTATATACCGATAATTCTCTATTCAATAATACGATGGCTCAAGAAAGTTTTACACGCCAAATGACTAGAACCGAAGCCCGACAAGCGGTAAAGGTTGGAGAGATCGTCAAGTTCAATGGAGATGAGATGAAATGGTTACCTTTTAATGAATATTACAAAGATAACATACAGAACTCTGTACTATCTAATGGAGAGAAACTTAGATTCCTCATCGAATGTTTGGAAGGACCTCCCAAGTCAATGGCGTTAAAATTTATTGGACATCCAGATGGATTAAGACAAGTTTGGGATACACTAAACATCAGGTATGGTAATAGGACTAACATAGCTAGGTATTTATATGCGAAATTAATGGCGCCCCGAAAGTTTCTTAGCAGCGGGATTATAGAGTTTTCCGATGAGATTCAGGAGATCTGTAGACAACTAGATTGGTTAGGTAAGTCTCATGAATACCAGAATTCTATGGTTGTAGGAGCCTTAGCATCTACTTTGCCCAAGGGTGGAGTAGGTACACGCTGGGACAAGAAGGTGTTATATATGATGGAACAACAACAACGAGACCCTACCATGGCTGATCTCATGTCATTCTTGGATAGCGAGGTGAAATTACAGCTCATAAAGCAGTCCAGAGAGAAAGCGGAAAGTAAGGTAAGTGAGAAACCCGTTTCTAGGAGAAGGGTAACACCAGTATGTTATACCGACGACGGTGAAAGCCAAACTTCTCAAGGAGAGGACAGCGGGAAAGACACTGACAGATCTTATTATGTCAATAAAATGCCTAAAGATCAGGTAAGTAAATCCAAGTCTCGACCCAATGACAGAAGGGAACCGGTACAAAAAACCCCTCCTACGTCTCCTAAAAGAATTCAGGTGAGAAAGCCCGAGGAAAGAACAAGTGTGCACCACATAGCAAAGGTTAAAGTAAGTAACATCAAGCCGAAATGTGTGCTGTGCGACGGGCCCCACCGTTTGAATGTGTGTGATGAATTCCTGAGGAAATCACTCGAGGATAGACGTGAAGTCATGTGGGATAAGCGGTTGTGTTATAATTGCCTCAGACGAGGACACCAACGGCGAACCTGTTACTCCGACGCAAGGTGTGCTAAGTGCGGCGCAAAACATCATATCTTGTTGCACACTGAATTCGAACGAAACAGCTCGAGTCAGGTAAGTGAGTCCGAACTACATGTCCAATTCAGTGATGTGAACGACACTGACCAAAGTTCTGAGATGGAAGGATTCTATACGGACGAATTCTCCGACCAAAACGAATCCTGTTACCTAATAAACACCACCGCAGTGTATCGAGCACTCATGCATGAGAAAGACACAGACAGCGACCTTACCTTAACTACTTCTGATCAACAACCATCTTGGAAAGCGCCAACTTCCAATATAGGAATCCGAGAATTTCCTGTAGTCCAGTTACGGGTCCACGGACCTCAGAAGAGCTATATAGTGAACGCCCTCCTGGACTCCGGCAGCACAGGAACATTCATCGATAAAGAACTAGCCGAAGACATCTTTGCTGGACAACCCAAGTTCCGAACCAAGCTAAACATGTCAGGGATCATGCAGGTTTGGAAATCTGCTGTGGCTGCCGACTATTATATAGGTGAGTTGTCCACTCCACAGGATAAACTAGGAGAACACAGTATAAGGTCAGTCAAAATGGTGGCAATAAAGAACTTCGCTACCACCCAAGTGGAACCTTATAATTGGGACGAAGATGATCATGCCCAACAACTTAACATCCCTAGATTCGACACCGATTATCCTGGAGTACAAATATTAATCGGTCAAAACGCGCATGAGGCGCTGGAGACATTGGAGAAACGACCTGCTCAACCGCAACCACTTCAGACCTATGCGGTAAGAACTAGAGTAGGTTGGTACCTTACTGGACCTTCCCGAAGAACGCTCAGAGAAAGACTGCTTCAAGATCGCGTCTGTCAGGTGAGTGAATGGGAAGATGATACTAGTGAGGGAGACGACCCAACTGAGGGAACACCATACTCCTCAGATAATGACGATATTAGCTCCAATGTAGATCAATGGAGATATTGCCCCAAGACGATGAATATAGCCGACATCGCTTCCAGAGGAGCAACTCCTCAAGAACTGACAGATACTCCAGACCGGCTAGGTGAACCCGACTTCCTGAGTAAGGAGGATGAATGGCCTCCCCATCTTACTCCGGCTGAGATTAGACAAGCCAAGGGAGCGGAGAAAGTCAAACCTAAAACCCGGACGGGTGGATCGGAGTTATTTGAACCCGGGATAGATCTGTCGGTATTACATATTGCCAGGGACGACGCCGTGGATCTGGACCTCCCCACCGCGAGTGGATCCTTCATGAAGATCAGAGAGAGCGATTGGAGCTCTGGAACATCAGACGTCTCGCAGGGACTCTCACCTCTCCTGCAGGGAGCGACGGACCACTATAGCTCCTGGAATCGGCTTTGTAAGGCCGTCGTGTACTTAGAGCGATGTTTCTATCATCACTATTCCAGGACGAAGAGGAAACCTGGAATTGTATTCGGGATGCAGCGACTCAATCACCCAGTCGGTCGTTTGTGTTTACCGGAAGGGAATGGTGGACTCTCCGGAAACTGTTGAAGGCAAGATTCTCTTCCCACGACCACCTCCCTAATCCTTCAAACATCTAGGGACTTCATAACGTAACAACATATGGAGTGGGTGTGTGACTCTATTATTTTATATTATTTTATTATTTTTATATTTCTGTATGTATTACTATGTAGTTTTATTATAATCGTTTTCTTTAATTTTTATTTAAGTAGAATGTTATTTAGCGATTATTTAGTAGATTAGTGCAATATATTAGTGTTAATTACGTGCGTAATTACTTATAATATATGTAGAGCGACGGCAAGAAATAATTCTTTTTCTCTTTCCTTACTGTCCGTATCATATTATAAATACGTGACTACAGTAAGATGAAATGTCCGTACTTATTAAAGTACAATAAAGCCACTACTATATTCAAGTATTATTGGTAGGCAGAGTATTAGGAATGCAAAGTTCAGATCCTCGTGTCTCAGCTAAACCAAGCTCTGGGTAGACCTTGGAAACGACTTGCCTCTTCACACTGACATTGCTTCGTGCGATATTGCTCTCATACCGTATATAATAATACATATAGTAGCGTGATGTCCCTCTAACAGTAGCGTAAAACGCACATAAATCTGTTAAACCTTTTGACCATTTGTAATTCTAGTCGATTAAGATATCGCGGCACCCACCGATATACTTGAAAGACAAAATTCTAGAATCAGTGGTTAACGTCCCCAGACAAGTTCTGGAATAAATCGGTGCCCATCTCAAATATTAATTATTTAATATTTGCAAATCTAATAAATCAAAATCTGTAAAATTCAGATCCTTCAACAATTCTAGTCAATTAAGATATCGTAGCATTTACCGATATTCTTAAAAAGACAATTTTCATAGAATTAAGGATCTTGTGTCCCCAGACATGTTCTAGAATCAAAATATGTCAATTTAATTATCAAATAATAAAATTTCAGGGAATAAATTTAAATTCATGTCTTTTAATGAATTTAATAAATTGCCATTTTTACGCAATTTATAACATTCCCAAAATTCCATTAATTAATAGATCAAGGGAGCGGAGATTTATCTTATTATGCGTATGAGTGTGCAAAAGTCTCCCAAACATAGTCAATAGCCGATAAAATTCATAAAGCCATGCATAAAACAGGACATTGACCATTAAAGAATTACTATTAAATAACATCCCAGATCTGTATGCATTGGAATTACCCTAATTCTACCGCTAGCTTTGCATAATGTCACCATAGCAACAACCACGCTAGAATTAGAATTGAGTTAAAAGAACAATAGACAGCTTGTCCCATTGAATAGCATAGGAAATAAATAGCGCACTGCTAGTATCCAAGGATACATGATAATAACGTGACATTCTGGAAGGCACTGACTAACGGACAAGTGACCCGAGTGTGTGTAATTTGTGACAAATTGTGTGTGTGGTATTTGTGAGTTTATAGGCGAATGCTACTACTAAGGTGTGTTTACAGTAGCGAGTCGCAATTGTGAAAGTAACCCTAACTCTCCAGTAAGAACCTGAGGTGTATCTAAGCCTTTGGGACGGACAGTCGAGTGACTTGTGCCGGTTGTCGTTGTCGTTGTGCGGCTACGTCATTGGCGAAAGTACAGCGGTGACGACACATCGGCGCTGAGGATCTCGCACTGTCCGGGGGCTGATTGGGGTAGGCAGCGACGCTCGCTAGCCTAAATATAAACTCATTATAATATTAATAAACTCATATATAGCAGATATGACGGAGTTGATAGAAGATGGTCTTGGTATCAGGGAGCTATATACTCTACTTTCAAGCGTTTGTTGATAGCTTGATACGCGGTGATACTAGTCCAACTACTACGGAGGATGATGGTCGTTATATCGAACCGACGATTTCCTGGAAGCAACTTACGCGTGAATTGGACTATGGAAAATTCACCACTCGCTACACGCATCGTAATGGTATGTATATGGACTTCTTAACCATTGGCCATTCTATCGATTTACACGATACGGACTATGTCGAACATATCCTACCCAGCGGAGTCGAAACGATAAACCGAAATTCGAATGCGAAAATCCTATTCGAAATCGACTCGAAAGAAAGACATTAAAGAAACAAATAAACGCGGTAACTCCAACATATATTTGGAATTCTTGATAGAAGCATTGTAACAACAAATAAATATCATCCGCGTTTCCCCTACCAGACGTGCGTCTTTGATATTATTACGATAAATGCCCTAGACCCAACTAATAAACGGAAAGACATAAACATCCACGGAAACGTTGTGCTAAACACAGTTGTACTCGGTATATTTACTGGAGTTTCGAACGAAGCTTATTCGACGTATCACCTACGCTCACTCGGCTCAAACAGTCCTTGAGTGAACCTTTGATCGGAGTTCCGGAATACTCGGTCAGACCACCTCGTTCTTGATTAGACCTCAGATTTTCGATTCTGATGGTATCGCGGATCCTCACGGACTGTATTCACTGTTCCAAGATCTAGTGCTACCCTAACAATTAATCGGTAACACTCCGACAGTGATTTCTAGCTAGCCGCCCATCTTACCTAGCCGGATTGTGACGCGGACACCTAATATCACTATCCAACCGTATGGTCGTCCCCGTTTAACGCGATACAACCCTTCATCAAGGTGAAGGAGAGCGTTGTACGAAACGAGTTAAACGCTATTCTATAAAGATCAAAAAAGAAACCTGCGTTTGTTCAGATAAACGAAAGTTATAACAGTAAGTCCAATCGATAAACGAATTGGCCTTATCTCAGTTCGATTGGGAAATCTCGAATCAAATATCAAGCTTAGAAAACCCTATTCTCTGCGAGAGTTTTGGACTAACGTATCCCATGACAAGCGGAGGAAAATCAGCTCGAGGAGAAGCATATCGAAATGGACGAGACACCGACCGTAAACCCAAACCTTCTAATGCAATTGTATTGCACCCTTTACCCAGGAGTTATAGCCTTCCTAGTAAAGTGGCTCGCCCCAAAGAGAAAAGGACTCTGGCTAGCCTCGGGAAACTGCGTAAACGCCGTCCGCGCAAAGAAAACTAACTGTTTAGAGTATCTTTATGTTTTAGAAACTGTGATTTTTATATTTTATAGACTGAAAATCCCATTTTCTGGGAGCGGTGTAAAAGCTTTTGCTGAATTGCCCGGTTATTTTTCCTTATTTTTCCCGTAAAATACTCTGTAGTTGGTTTAATAGGCGTAAGAGGCCGTATTATTGCTGTATCGGTGTTTTTAGAGGATCTAAGAGCTATTTCTTCCGTATGTGTACTGTGGAAGGCATAGTTGATGATTCTATGGCAATTCCGTGACGCAAAAGGGGCTAGATACTCTTGAACAGTAGTTACTATGACGACGGTTAACAGCTGATATTCATACGTGTCGATTTTCTTTGTTCTACGGTGTCTCTTAGTTCAGTCAACCAATCAGAGCGTTTTTACTGCTCTTGTACAGAAATTTCCGAGAAATCACGCAATGCATTATGGGCAGTGTTATCATTCTGTCCTGAGCCAGGAAGAACGGCTTTGGAATATTTTGTGCTGTTCTGCTTTTAGCCTAACACTAGTAGGCTTAATTATAAGGACATATATCCGTTATCTGTGCAACTCAATACTTACCTACTAACCTAACTCAACTGGGTAACTCAATGGTTAACAACTTACTCAATGCTTGGCTGGTCTTGTCGTGCATACTTTTATAACGTTATACTGCTATTTACTGTAGGTTATTCATTATATGGTTGATGAAATATTATATTGGAATAACGAGAAATAACCCCGAAACCCCAATATTCTTGATATACCGAAGGTAAGAGAGACAGGTTACATATAACGATTGCGACTTATGTTAAAGTGGTTTGAAGTGAATCTAATGTTATTTGATAGACCCTACATGAGTCGGTCTGTGTTCCTTTTATATGTGACTAAAATCAGTGAAGATCGGCAGATTAGTGTGCAGTATTGTGCAGCATTGTGTATGAGTGAGACTGATAACGAAGCATTTCCTAAAGAATGCGCCATATATGTGAATTATAACTAAGCCATATCGTTGTGAGTAGTTTAAGTCATAACTCTGTTTATATAGATAGAGCGCCACGTCCTAAAGGAACTGCTAATATTCCCCGAAGGTGAATAATATTGTCAGAGATTATATAACACGATCAGTCGAATAATACAGTAGGCTTACATAGCAATACGATTAAGCCGTCGAACCCAATCTCCCGGGTATATCCAGCGGGTGAATGATCGCGCACAGATTGGTTTCGACTAGTGTAGTGAATCAAATACTTGTCAGAGGCTAAAAGCGATTTATTATCTAGAAGACATCCTAATTTGGCGGGTTAAACTGCCAAAGGTCTGAAAGCGCGAACAAATAGGATAAGTACCCGCAGAAGTTCTAGAATATATTGCCTGTGATGATAAAGAGTCGTTTATTTTCTTTATACAATATCAAACGAGTTATATTAGAAACTCCACACATATCTGACCAGCTTTACCTAATAATGGATTTATCAGCCGAAATGAGCTTCTTCCCCATATAGCAGTAGTGGTGGCCTACAAGTTATATACGGAACGATTGATGTCAGTTATGTAGTTATCGAACGCGTGTGCAAACGGTTAAGTTGTGAAAAAAGAGTTCAAATGGAATTATTTATAAAATGCCCCCAATTAACTGATTTTTTATAGCACAACATTTCGCCACTTTTCAGTTTTTTGGAAAATATTTTTTGCATAAACATGAAAGGTAAAGGGGTCGGCAAGATGATATAATTAAAAAAAATCGAAATAATTGTCGATTACTTATTTTGGTGTTGTTAAAAAATTATTTCGTTTTATATATTTCTTGAACTTTTATTTTGAATAATATGCAGATGCGACACGCAACAGCGCATCGATTGATATAACGACTAGTGGCTATGATATTTATTGCATTAGAGTGTTTGAAGGAAAATTACCAACCACTTCTAAATCTAAATACTGATGGAAACGTGATTGATGGCTACATGATTGATTTTGTAATTCAACATATACAACCAAAAAAGTATGACATGTGTGTGGTCCTGCTTATACTGTATATACCTACGTAGTCATTCAAACAAATTGCGGAAACGGAATATTTGCAAATTAGGGGGTGGGAGTCAATACGTTATTGTCTCTGTAATTATCCCTAACTATTGTTGCAAAATGCAAATTGATTTAAAACCGGGCTCCCTAGATGGCATTTAGTCAAAGGTTTATTGATTGGCGTCCTGTTGGTCCGCTAATAGGGTTGGTGGCACCATCCAAGACAACTGCAGCTCACTCCTGCCTACGTACGGACATTCGCAACTTGAAGCGCCATTAATTTGCATGTTGCAATTGAGCTGTCGGAAGTGAATAACTTTGTTCCCGTTTCTTGGCAATAACATCTGCATTAAATAATATATGTAATTTAAAAGGAAAAGCGTGAACAACAAAATTATCAATTGGAATATATTTTTTTCTGCATATATTATTAATGAAGCGATGACGTGTCTAGCTTTCCCGTGAATCAAATCTCCTATTGTAAAAAAGCATATGCAGAGTTACACCTCCAGTTGTACAGTAGGCTACACCATCTGGTTTGATTTGTCTATGTTTCACTTACATTAATATATTTGTAGGAAATTGTCCAATCTTTATTCATATTCCTCGGTTATATTTTCCTAAAATTTTTTCTATATTGAGGATTGCTTGCATAGTAGGGTGGAGTGAAAAAAAAATTTTGAAAAAAGAAATAGTGCTTCCCTTAAAAATAAAGAAATTTTTTTTTTTCACTCCACCCTACTGCATAGGCCTACTGTAATACGGTATTCAAAACTGTTAGTTATATTATTATTACTACTATTACTAAATGGTACTAAGCTCTCCATACAGGCATGGTTTGCTGCATGAATATTAAGTAGGCCATTGTTTGATTATGTATTTTCCAGTTTTCCAGGTTGTGTGATGTGTGATAATTATTGCAATTTCTATAATCAGTCGCAGTGTAGTAGATACTGATTGGTTTGTGTTTGTCATTAACATTCAGTATAGATTCATAATCTTCACACCTCGGTATGAATAGTGGATTGAATACACCACGAGTGGGGGGGGGGGGGGGGGGGGGGGGGGCTTCGTGGGAGCAACAGAACTGCAAGACAACTCAGAGAACAAATTATACAAGTTATATAAAAATATAAAAATTATAACTACTCGCTGGTGGCTCGTAGTTTCGCCAGAATCGCCCCGTAGTAGACTAACTAACTATATTATCTGACTCGGGAATGTTGATTATATGAATTGAAAGGTGCATCACATGATTTAATTTAATTTAATTTAATTCGGTGTGTTGAATGTTTATATAAAATACCTCCGTTTTTTGTAAAATCATATATTTTTGGTTAACTTTTTCTATTTTTTTATAACATTTCACTTAATGATTGTTTAATATAAAGCCCATGCGGGGTAAATGTCAAAATCCAGTGCAAACATTAAAATTTGGCATGCAAGTTTTGACTTAAGTAAATATCTAAGTTTGTAATACTACTACTACTAGGTCGAGCGAACTCGGACAGTGGAAATGAGATCCTTCCAGGCTTCCCGATTCTCCATAGTTGTCGCAATTTCGTTTCTCCCAAGTTCAGTATCCCTTGCAAGTTGATCTATATATGTTATGGCCGGTCGTCCACGACTACGCTTTCCATGAGTTGGTTGCCAGAGAAGTAGATCTGGTATGACCTCGTCTTTACTTCGCCAGCAGTGCCCACTGAATCTTAATCTGCGTTCACGGATGGTGGTTGATACAGGTGGAATTGTACCATAAAGCTCGGCGTTTGTCATGTGTTGTCTCCAGCTGATGTTTAGAGCTGCCCTTAGTAGTCTTGTGTAGCAACCATCAATTCAGTGTTCACGTGATTTCGTCAGTGTCCAGGTCTCACCCCCGTATAAAAATACACCTTCCACTGTGTCTCGAAAGAACTTAGTCTTCAGGTGCCTGGAGAGATCTGATTTCCAGATGGTATCCATTTTTGATAGAGCTATCCAAGCCTTTGCTTTCCTATCTTCTATGTCCTTTTTGCTACTCTCTATCCATGATCCAAGGTACTGGAAGTCATCGACCTTCCATTATCAATGGTTGTCAAGATTCCATCATCATTAAAGGTCATGAATTCGGTCTTTGTAGCATTTATATGCAATCCAACCTCCTTAGCAGCCCTCTCCACCTTATTTAGTAGAAGCTGTGCATCTGCTAGCGTATTAGAGAGCAGGGCGATGTCATCCGCAAAGTCGGTGTCTGTGACTGTAGTTGCCGGATATCTACTACTTCTGCGTTCATTTAGTGTGAATCCCAGATCTTCACCCTTTGTGGCTGTCCTAGTTTGTAATAAATAATAGGAACTATAGTAAAATAATTATAAGTTGCTAGTTATTTGCAGGAAAGATCCCTAATCATAATTATAAATAATCAAAATTATTATAAATATAATTAATTACAGTAACAATAATTCCATACGCGATTTTCCTGTGGGATTTTGTGTCACCTTACTTCCATAGATAGGCCTACTCGATAAGGAGGTTAAAACACCGAAATTGCGATATAGCTTTTCTCAAAATTGAAGTGTTTGTTTTTCAAACATTTCAAGTTATTTCCCACAATCAAAAATCTTCTTAACGCATTATCGGCTGTTATACTGGCCCATCATCCCTTTACGTATTTGTCTTCAAGCCGCTTTTTGGAGGACAATATAAATTCATTTTTGTGCGTTTCTTACTGAATATTCCAGACAACAGAACAACCAGTTTCATATAACAGGTCCCTATCTAAAGATAAACAGTTCTTATTATTCCCCAAAAGGGGAATAACTTCCTGTGGCAGTTCAGAGCAAACATTTTGCGTCGAATTTCCCCTGGAGGAGAGGGATGGATTTTTATTGCGTAAGTCCCCCCTATCTGCCCCATGTCCATAAAATTCTTCGGTGTATTTGCAAAGTGTTAAAAACTCATGCAACTCAACATACCTAATCAAACATACCTGTGCATACTTTTATATTGTTATACTGCTATTTACTGTCAGTTCTTCATAATATGGTTGATGAATTATTATATTTGGAATAACGATAAATAACCCCGAAACCCAATATTCTTGATATACCGAAGGTAAGAGAGAAAGGTTACATATAACGATTGTGACTTATGTTAAAGTGGTTTGAAGTGAATCTAATGTTATTTGATAGACCCTACATGATTCGGTCCGTGTTCCTTTTATATGTGACTAAAATCAGTGAAGATCGGCAGATTAGTGTGTAGTATTGTGCAGCATTGTGTATGAGTGAGACTGATAACGAAGCATTTCCTAAAGAATGCGCCATATATGTGAATTATAACTAAGCCATATCGTTGTGAGTAGTTTAAGTCATAACTCTGTTTATATAGATAGAGCGCCACGTCCTAAAGGAACTGTTAATATTCCCGAAGGTGAATAATATTGTCAGAGATTATATAATACGATCAGTCGAATAATACAGTAGGCTTACATAGCAATACGATTAAGCCGTCGAACCCAATCTCCCGGGTATATCCAGCGGGTGAATGATCGCGCACAGATTGGTTTCGACTAGTGTAGTGAATAAAATACTTGTCAGAGGCTAAAAGCGATTTATTATCTAGAAGACATCCTAATTTGGCGGGTTAAACTGCCAAAGGTCTGAAAGCGCGAACAATAACGGATATAGCTTCTTTATTGCAGTAAGCAATAAAGTTGAAAGTACCGGTCAACCGGTACATCTGTAGGTCAGTAGGCCCAACTGCCAGAACCGGTACCCAGTAGGCCTGACTACCTAACCACCCGGACCGGTACCTACAGCAGTACAGGTACAGCAGTATTATTCGATTTTGATTATTATATACCAGTAGGTCTTAATAATTAATCGGGGACGCCTGGTTTTTATTGGGATTTTACTTAGGCCTATTTCTGTCAGTTTTATTTGTTTGTAGGCCAGTATTGAACAGAAGGCGTGTAAACCTGATCAGATTGTACAGACAATTTGTAGGCTGAGCTGTTGTCTGATTGCTGTTAAGTCTGAACGGATTGCAGTGTGTGTAGATCACCTGTCCGATTAAGTACGGTTAGGAAGTAGGGGCAGCGAACGCTGTAAGGTAAACCCCCAACTAAAGAATAAGTCGCACTACTGGGTTAGAGCGCATACTCCCTAATCATTTCGGAGTCTGCATGTCCTGTAGTTTATTTAGGCTTGAGAGTAGTCTGCCATCGTTTGGTCTGTACTTTGTTTGTGTAAGTCTGTACGGGTAGCGTATAATTTTATTTAGATAATTTGTAGGCTGGATAGTTGTCTGGCTGTTATTAGGTCTGAACGGATTGCCGCGTGTGTAGATCATCTGTCCGATTAAGTACGGTTAGGCAGTAGGGGCAGCGAACGCTGTAAGGTAAACCCCCAACTAAAGAATAAGTCGCACTACTGGGTTAGAGCGCATACTCCCTAATCATTTCGGAGTCTGCATATACCGTAGTTCGTTTAGGCTTGATAGTAGTCTGTCAGTGTTCGGTCTGTATTTTGTTTGAGTAGTTTGTACGCGTAGCGTAATATTTATTATTCAGAGTTTATGCGATTATCCGCAACATTCATTCCCCAAGTTTGTTCCTACAGTAATTGTGTTTGTTATACATACCGCTATAGTTAAATTAACCCCGGTACTACACGGGCTGCTCGGCGTAGGTAAAGACTGGTGATTTTGTGCATCGGTCACTCCAGCAGATGCCGTGGTTCTTTTAGCTGTTCAAGTATATTTAACTACTGATTATCTGATATACAAGTACTCGTACCTAATTTAGGGTTTAGTGTACAGTACTTTCCGAAGTAATTAGTGTAGACATTATATCTGTGTTGTAAAGTGGTTGATAGGCACATTCGATTAGCTCTATTAACTTCTAGGTAGGAACACTCCGTGATACATAACGTAGAACCTATAGCGATACGGCTATAGGTCGTCAGGCGGTGGTATTTTCCTATCTAGACAACGCAGTGTATTTACTACTACTTATTATTTCAAATACCGTAGTACCCTGTCCGTTGTAATAACCGGTTATCTAACCCTTTGTTAGGCTGGTTTGTAGACTTCTTGTAAAATTACCCTAAAAATTCGTATTTTGTGTTTTTTGTAAATTTTTGTGTTTATTTAGAGATTGTAATCTCACCCAAATTGTAAGTAATTTGTAGTATTAAGTAACTTAGGTAAATTAGAATTATTTGTTTTAGTGTCCTATACGTAACACTTCATTGAAAGCGCACCGCTTTGTGTAGTGATTACCCCCCAGAAATAATAACATTTATTTCAAACATTGACAAAACCCATTAAAACGGGTATATATATATTATAAATCAACTCAAACGATTTATAAATAGTAGGCCTGCCATACAACAATTAGGTCTCAATATCAGTTGGACTACTGCTCAAATAACGGTAATAACGTAAGTAAAGTAACAAAGTAACCCTAAAGTAATAGAAATTCAATTATTTGAAATAATTGATATACCGGTATTTACGATAGGCCTATTATCTTTATTTCTATAAATCTAGGCTGAAATTATACCAGTACTTGTAATTAATTCTATTTCAGAATTATATATCCTACAAACTGTAAGCTGTATACCGGTATTCCAGATAGGCCTATTATATATTATATATTTGTGCTAAAATTATACCGGTATTCTGTGATAAACCTAGTCTGTGATAATACTTATATAGTTATATATACTATAAGTATACCGGTATTCTAATATATTATATATATATCACGCTACACTGAGTAGCAGTACCGGTAATTAATTATTAGGCTAGCAGTTACTACTGAGTTACTAGACTTGCTCAGACTGTAATACAGCAGTAGACATTCAACGGTATACATAGTCATGTCTGATACTAAGCAGAATCTGTCAGACAGTATATTAGATGTAACTATCTGCGACTCAGATAGAGACGTACAACCGTCTGGTCGTAAATTCAGTTCACCTCCCACTGTGAGGAAGGTCACCCCTCCAGTAGTAATAACAGAACCTAGGCTAGTCCAACATCGTAGGTCTATCATAGGCACCCGAGCTCAGGTCAAGCGGGACCAACAAGCAGCGGAACAGCAACAACCCGCTAGTCAAGAATTTATTCCTCAGCGGCCCAGCAGCTCCAGTAGTGAGGATACTGTAGAGCTGACACCCGAGCGCGGAGCAGAGATGACGGATGCGGTTTATACGGATCCCCTTCTCATCCTTCCTGCAGCCGTACTCACTAGGTTATTGATCGCGGTGGAAGAACACCAGATCGATTGGGCGAGGAGTCAACGATCAACTAGAGATAGTTATGCGGGGTACACGAGGGAAGAATTGAAGTCTATTGTCGAGTCGCAATGGAACTTCCCCGGACCCGGACTCCCGTTTGATTTATCAGAAGCTGCCTGGGAAGACATACACCGGATGGGAGTAGCCAAGGAAACTATCGATCCAGCTGTGTGGAAGAGGTCCGCAGCCGGATACGCACAGGGATTCTTCAGCTCTATGGAGCGAGTAGAAAGGCAACTATTTAAACAACCTCAAGGACCTCCAGAGCAGGAACAGCTGCTTTATCAAGTTAGAGAAAGAGTTCTGCGAATTAGGCTAATCTTATCCGCCTTTGAGGAGGCTTCTAAAAGAAGACAAGACACGTCGTTGCAAGTTGCCGTAAAGACTTGGCTTCAAAGGGTGAGACGCCAGGTTCAAGGAGCAGCTCAGTGGAAAGTTCAGTTGGAGGAGCGCTCAATACAAGGAGAATCGACAGACACTACTTTTTCCCAAGTGGAAAGTGAAGCGACGGCAGAGAAACCGCATAAGAAGGATGCCATTGATATCTATCTGTCAGACTATCAGCGTTTTGTGGGAGACAAAGAGTTGAGGAGAAGGCTAGAGGGACTTAGCCCTAATAGCGAAGGAGCCAAACTCGTGTTAGATGCGATTGATGTGGATAGGTTAGCGGCAAACCAAGCTAAATTCGATGAACAACTCCGCATCGCTAGAGAAAAGGAAGAGCAAGTAAGGAAAAAACGTATAGAAGATAGAAAGACAGCAGCAGCGGCAGCGGCAGCGGCAGAAGCGGAAGGGAAAGCGGCAGCGGCAGAAGCGGAAAGAAAGGCAGCAGAGGCAGAGGCAGAAAAGAAAGCGGCAGCGGCAGAAGCGGAAAGGAAAGCGGCAGCGGCAGAAGCGGAAAGAAAGATAGCAGTGGCAGAAGCAGAACGGAGGGCATCTGAAGAGACAACCCAACTAGAGTTGGAAAATCTTCAAGAGAGGCAAGATAACTTTAATAAACAGTTAACAGCCAGTAATATGCAGATGATGAATCGATCTACTCCCAAACGACACGGTTATACATCATCTGAGGAAGGCGATACCACCGACGCTGAAGGCGGAGGAAATCGATCCCGCCTAAGCAGACGTAAAAGAACATTCCACCGTCAGAAATTGCCTGATTTGCCTCCAGCTGTTAGAAGGCAACTAAATAATACCAACTTAGAGAGTACAGAACCCACAAACCAAATAATTACAATAGAAAGACTCCCTACTATAGTAGATGAGCCTGAAATAAGTAGGCCTGTTCTTGAAATCACCCCTTCGGTAATAGACACACCTGGGCTCCCTGAAGCTACCTATAAATTCCCTCTGCATAGCACTAAGCTACCTGTGCCCCATAGAACTGCCCAGGAGACAGTTCAGGTCCTGGACCCCGAGCGAAATATTCCAAATTTGTCGCCCGTTGTCCCTCGTCTGCCCGCTACGACGTTGGCGGATCCCGTTTTGGCGGTTGATTGGGTAGACGAGAGACGGCGGGGGATGGATATTCTCCTAGGAGAGATAAGGGAGAATCGGAAACGCTCTTCCCAACAGGTCCGAGAGTTGGAAGGGACTGTCCAACATTTAAAAGGAACGGTGAGGGAAAGTAGGTTAGAGTTGCAAGAAGTGCAGCAAAGTATCGCGTTAGAACGCGATAAATTAGTAAACTTAAAAAAGGGTATACCACCACCCTCTGTAACAATGTGTCAACCCGTTAGGTCTGAAGTATCTCATGCGGAAGGTGTGGAGCCTACACGCATCTATACTGCTAGCGAAGTAGAAACTCCTATAGTGAACCCTATTAAGGGTAATTATAGACCTGTTGATAATGATATTCCCTATAGAACTGACCATAATCCGAGAAATTTATATACCGATAACTCGATATTAAATAGCACGATGGCCCAAGAAAGTTT
>JAUCBJ010002995.1:0-25592 GCA_032718475.1 Nemertoderma westbladi | reverse complement strand
GATGTTATTGACGCAAACCCGTTTGCGTCAGTCTGGGTCACCAATGTAGTGAGCGCGATTCTCGCATTAGCGCGACTCACATCATTTCAACGTAATACAGTAATATATTACAGTCAGGAACATGTACTACGTTGACACCAGGACAGCTGGTGTGGCACCGGTAGGTACATATATAAAACCAGTAAACGGTAGTACCGGTATGAGTGTAATATGAAGACTGACACGGACAGCAGTATGTTGTCCGTCGAAAGTGAAAGTATCTCACGGTTCGATATCTGGTACCACTACACTATATAGATATTATACACACTACATATTAAATTTCCTGGTTACTTGCAATATTTTTAATAGGATTTTGTTGAATTATATAATATTGTACTAATTTATATATTAAATTGGTTAACATTCAATACAGCTCCTACTTTAGGCTTAGTCAATTTATTATCTGATGATACAAACATGAATTAAATATTTCAAAGTGGTCTTAAGTCTTTCACCACGGGCACACAGGGAATTGCCGGGGTCTGGGGGCGATAACCTCCAAGAAAAGAAGCGGGGGTTTGGGGGCGGCAGCCCCCAAGAAAAGAAGCGGGGGTTTGGGGGCGGCAGCCCCCAAGAAAAGAAGCGGGGGTTTGGGGGCGGTAGCCCCCAACCAAAGAAGCGGGGGTTTGGGGGCTGCAGCCCCCAATTAAAAGAAATTAAAAGAATTAAAGGAATTAAAAGAAAAACAAACAAAATTTGACTATAAAAATGTTTCTTTTCTAATTTTGAAAAAACTTGTATAGATACAACTTGTCCTGTAACCATCTTTAACTTTTGTTTATTGCTTTGATTAATTTTAACAGTTTAACTGGGGGGGAAGTGTCCGGGGGGCAAGTGTCCGAGGGGGAAGTGTCCTAGATCCGTTATTATCTACTAGACAGGTAGACCTAATCCACCACAACAACGCTCATAACTTAATCATAGTAGTGGTTGACCTGGGGCTGAATTTGTTGTTCTCTAACCCACTGCTAGCGCATTGGAGGGGGTTATGTTATGCAGTGCAGTATTGCAATGCATTTGTGAATTATGAAGTAATGCAATGCAGTATCACAGCCCAAAGGAGAATTAATCTGTTCAAAATATTATGGACGCTAAATTCATATCATTCTCGATAAGTAAGGACTTTACAAAACTCGTGGATAAAACCGCGTGTAGCAAAGAGCACATTGGATTGAATAGGAAAAACAGAATTATAATGAACTGCAACTGGAACTGCGGCGATTTGGGGGTATGAGCAAATAAGCACAAGAATAAACTAAAAAATAAAATGTAATTTAAGCAAATCCCAACCATAGTTATCCAGAATATCTTGCCTGACAGAATATTACAGAATGTTTTGGTTGAACCAATCATGCATCTATCATTTAGTGGGAATCGTAAAGTGCGACTACATGTGTCGGCAGTTAGGCGGCGTTGAGGATCTTTGGTTTGAAAGAATCTAATCGCACCTTCAAACGTTGCATAACGACAACCAATGTAGAAAAAACCCACGGCAGAAAAAACCCACGGCAGAAAAATACCACGGCAGAAAAAATCTCACGGCAGAAAAAACCCACGGCCAAAAAAACACGACAGAATAAACCACAGCAGAAAAACACCACGGCAGAAGGGGCAAAATAGGAAATTATCTAAGTTTTCTATTCTTTATATTGCCGTGAGTTTTTTTGTTTATAGTGACAGTTATGGGCCACCGTACTAAAAGGTACAGTACCTTCGTACTTATCCCAAATTAATAAAGCCTGTATTGATAAGCGCACAAGCCAAAATACATGAGCGGTATCGACTGAAAACGACGTTTGCCCGGCGTTCATTTAGTTATACTGCAACAGTTGTTTGGAACGCACTGCCCTGTATGTAACCTGTGATATCCCGGATTAACTCTAGATATTTTTAAAAAGACACTCAAGACACACTTATTTAATTGTTAATCCAATACTTACTTAGAATATAATTCTTAATCACAATCAACCACTTCTTAGAATTTTATATGTAATGAAGAACTCACATTTTTACATTATGTTTTAAAATAAGTAATTTTTGTATATTTTACTTAAATATGTGCAGAACAATTAATGTATGTACGGTGCCCTCTGCATGACAGATGTTAGAAGGGGTCACCTTAATACGCCAATATTATTTATTATTATTATTAAATAATACGTCTTAAGAAAAAATAAATAAACACAAATATTTATCGGGAAATTTAATAACAAATCAAATAGCACACAATGACTATTTAATACGAACGCATTAGACCCCCCCCCCCCCCCACTCCCAATATCTCGTAGGGACTATGAGTTCGCATTAGGTGCGTTCCTTCTCCCGACATCTTGTTCATCCTCATGTCTTAACATTCTAACATCCGATTCATCCGATTCTACTGCTGGGCCACCCTGTTTTTCTTTTTCCGTGTCTTCTCCTTGTTGTCGTTCAACTTCCTTGGGGACGGGTACCCGTACAACATCATCATGTATATCCTTCATTAGAACATAAGGATTGTATTGACGCCCTCTGCGTCCGCGAGAATTCATACGTCATCGTCTTCCGTAATTGCTTATTACATTAATTATGGGGTTGCGACCATTGATGTTAATCCTATCCATGTTTCTACACTAGGTATGCTTAATAATCAATTTGGTGCACACCACTTGTTTGTTTTTTTAAATAGCATATTTAGAGGAAAAGGAACAGGTTAATGACGCGGTCTTTTCTAAGCAAAACAATAAACGATCTCTTTGCCATTTCAGGGAAACCATATGCTGAGACAGTCAGTAGTCACATGGTCTGACACTCAGTAGTCACTATGCTCAATAACCAAAAAAATCGGACAGCCAAGTGGTGTGCAAGTTGTGCCCAAAGTCTATGATTAGGGGTAGGGTGTATTAGGCCATTTGTTTGTATACAAACCATCAATAGCTCATTTGAAGTGGAATTTTATCCTGAGTTCTAATCTGAAAACAATTTTAAAAAATATTCAAATTTCGAACGGTACACTTGTGATGGGATCAGAGATCCCGACCGGGTAGATTGTTATACGCGTCACCGTAGGCTTTGAGATGGTACTGATAGCTTGGCCAAGGCCGTTGGAGAAAAAAGTGGGCCTTCCAACCATTGAGGCGATCGGCTGGTGATTCAGCCTTAACCTTGGTGGTTGGTTGGCTTTTCCGTTTCCGCCCAGTAAGCAAGTTGATCGATTTCCATGCCTGGGATGATTGCCTGCTGTCGTCAGCATCATTGATGGCATCAACCTGTTGGTTTATTAGCTCCTGTAGATTAACAGAGTACTGCCTGTTCAGGGACCTAGATGCAGCCTTAACTTCATTCTTGGCTGCTGTAGTCTGTTTGAGTCGGGACTCTTTCTGCGCCTTATATAAGTCATTTCGGCACTTCTGGATTTTGTTGTCAGTCCAGGGGGGCCTTTTCCTGTTTCGAGGGTATACAGGAACTGTTTCTGCAGCTGCTAACTTAACTGCTTCTGTGAAGGCAGTATAGCCCTCGCAGTAATCTGCCGCCTCAGAGGCAAGAACCTCATACCTGTTGCTCAGCTGTAGTGTGAAGCTGGATCTCACACTTGGCTGTTGCAACAGAGAGGACCAGTCATGCCGTGGCAAGGCAGATTTCGTTGTTCTGCTAGCACGCAGACTAAGTCTTACCTTGGCCACAATAAGGCGGTGATCACTGAGGGTCGAAGTGTAAATGCATTACAGTCTTGTATAGAACTCCTGTACTTCCTACGAAACAGAATATGGTCTATCTGGGACTTGTGACCACTGGGTCCACTATGAGTCCATAGCTTTCCAGTTCGCTTCTTGAACTGGGTTCCAGCCGAAAACAATCCATTTCCAGAAATAAAATCCTGAAGATGGACGGAATTTCGGTTGACACTATTGCTATAGACCCAGGGCGATGTAGGTGATTGATGCAGACTTGCATTAAAGTCTCCCAGGAATGTTAAGAATGCATGCTGATCCACTCCATCAGTAGCTGCTTGTAGATTGTGGTAGAAATTTTCCACCTCCTCTACAGGGGCAACACTAGTTGGAGAGTAGCACACAATCAGAACCACCTTAGGAAACCAGGAAAGAGACTCAAAGAATTGCTGGCTTCTCTCTCTCCAGTAGGGGGTGAGACAGGCAGCCGGTCAGGAGATAACTGACGCCTGTGAGGCCGATTGTGTTCAGTAATTCCACTGGCCTCTAGTGGCCGGACCTCCACATTACTAATGTAATCCATAGTGGGGGGTTGGGGGGTGCTTTTTTGCCGAGTCAGCTCTCGGGGCAAATACCACACCCTGGTTTGCCGTTCCACAGGGTGTGTAAAAGCTTTTACTGAATTGTCCGGTTATTTTTCCTTATTTTTCCCGTAAAGTACTCTGTAGTTGGTTTACCAGGCATAAAAAGGCCGTGTCCTTGCTGTACTGGTGTTTTAGCGGACATAAGAGCTATTTCTTCTGTATTTGTACTTTAGAGGACATAATCCGTAATTCCGTGACGTAAAAGCTCGATACTCTTGAAAACAGTGTCGCTACCATGACGACAGCTAGCAGCTGATATTGCCACGTCGACGTTTCTTTGTTTCTCTGTTCTCTCGTTGTTCAGGTTGACCAATCAGAGCGTTTGTTGTCTTTGTGTTGGAGGTATATACAGAAACTCAGTAGTTCAGTGTTATGTTTTTTGCCCAGAGCCTAAGAACTGGCTTTGGCACCTCCGTGTTTTCAGTTTTTAGTCTTACACTAGTAGGTTTAATTATAAAGGGCATATATCCTTTAACTACCTGACTCATGGAATCACTGCTGACTGATCATACATACGGACTGCTGAAACATTGCAAACTCATAACAATCAGTGTTTTCATTGTTGTTTTATACTGCTATTTACTGTCAGTTCTTCATAATATGGTTGATGAATTATTATATTTGGAATAACGATAAATAACCCCGAAACCCAATATTCTTGATATACCGAAGGTAAGAGAGAAGGGTTACCAATAACGATTGTGACTTATGTTAAAGTGGTTTGAAGTGAATCCAATGTTATTTGATAGACCCTACATGAGTCAGCCTGTGTTCCTTTTATATGTGACTAAAATCAGTGAAGATTGGCAGATTAGTGTGCAGTATTGTGCAGCATTGTGTATGAGTGAGTCTGTTAAAGAAGCAATTCCTAAAGAATGCGCCATATATGTGAATTATAATTAAGCCATATCGTTGTGAGTAGTTTAAGTCATAACTCTGTTTATATAGATAAAGCGCCACGTCCTAAAGGAACTGTTAATATTCCCGAAGGTGAATAATATTGTCAGAGATTATATAATACTGTCAGTCGAATAATACATTAGGCTTACATAGCAATAAAATTAAACCGTCGAACCCAATCTCCCGGGAATCTCCAGCGGGTGAATGGTCGCGCACGGATTGGTTTCGACTAGTGTAGTGAATCAAATACTTGTCATAGACTAAAAACTGATTTAATATCTAGAAGACATCTTAATTTGGTGGGTTAAACTGCCAAAGGTCTGAAAGCGCGAACATTAAAGGATATAGCTTCCTTGTTGCAGTAAGCAATAAAGTTGAAAGTACCGGTCAACCGGTAAACCTGAACCGGTACATTCTGTAGGTCAGTAGGCCTAACTGTTCTAACCGGTACTTCCGTATAAGTACACTAGTATTATTCGATTTGATTGTTGTATACCGGTAGGCTGTTTAGGGGATTAGGGATTGATCACCCCTTATACCTTTATATGGTTTACTTATTTCTGTCAAGTTTTATTTATTTGTAGGCCAGTATTGAACAGAAGGCGTGTAAGCCTGATCAGATTGTACAGACGATTTGTAGGCTGAGCTGTTGTCTGATTGCTGTTAAGTCCGAACGAATTGCAGTGTGTGTAGATCACCTGTCCGATTAAGTACGATTAGGCAGTAGGGGCAGCGAACGCTGTAAGGTAATCCCCCAACTAAAGAATAAGTCGCACTACTGGGTTAGAGCGCATACTCCCTAATCATTTCGGAGTCTGCATGTCCTGTGGTTTATTTAGGCTTGAGAGTGGTCTGCCATCGTTTAGTCTGTACTTTGTTTGTGTAAGTCTGTACGGGTAGCGTATAATTTTATTTAGATAATTTGTAGGCTGGATAGTTGTCTGGCTGTTATTAGGTCTGAACGGATTGCCGCGTGTGTAGATCATCTGTCCGATTAAGTACGGTTAGGCAGTAGGGGCAGCGAACGCTGTAAGGTAAACCCCCAACTAAAGAATAAGTCGCACTACTGGGTTAGAGCGCATACTCCCTAATCATTTCGGAGTCTGCATATACCGTAGTTTGTTTAGGCTTGATAGTAGTCTGTCAGTGTTCGGTCTGTATTTTGTTTGAGTGGTTGTACGCGTAGCGTAATATTTATTATTCAGAGTTTATGCGATTATTCGCAACATTCATTCCCCAAGTTTGTTCCTACAGTAATTGTGTTTGTTATACATACCGCTATAGTTAAATTAACCCCGGTACTACACGGGCTGCTCGGCGTAGGTAAAGACTGGTGATTTTGTGCATCGGTCACTCCAGCAGATGCCGTGGTTCTTTTAGCTGTTCAAGTATATTTAACTACTGATTATTTGTTGTACAAGTACTCGTACCTAATTTAGGGTTTAGTGTACAGTACTTTCCGAAGTAATTATTGTAGACATTATATTTGTGTTGTAAAGTGGTTGATAGGCACATTCGATTAGCTCTATTAACTTCTAGGTAGGAACACTCCGTGATACATAACGTAGAACCTATAGCGATACGGCTATAGGTCGTCAGGCGGTGGTATTTTCTTATCTGGACAACGCAGTGTATTTACTACTACTTATTATTTCAAATACCGTAGTACCCTGTCCGTTGTAATAACCAGTTTTCTAACCCTTTGTTAGGCTGGTTTGTAGACTTCTTGTAAAATTACCCTAAAAATTCATATTTTGTGTTTTTTGTAAATTTTTTGTGTTTATTTAGAGATTGTAATCTCAACACGAATTATACGTAATTTGTAGTATAAGTAACTTAGGTAAATTAGTAATATTTGTTTTAGTGTCCTATAAGTAACACTTCACTGAAAGCGCACCGCTTTGTGTAGTGATTACTCCCCAGAAATAATAACATTTATTTCAAACATTGACAAAACCCATTAAAACGGGTATATATATATTATAAATCAAATCTAAAGATTTATAAATAGTAGGCCTACCATACAACCATTAGGTCTTAATATCAGTTGGATTACTGCTTAAATAACGGTAATAAAGTAAGTTAAAGTAACAAAGTAACCCTAAAGTAACAGAAATTCAATTATTTGAAATAATTGATATACCGGTATTTACGATAGGCCTATTATCTTTATTTCTATAAATCTAGGCTGAAATTATACCGGTACTTGTAATTAATTCTATTTCAGAATTATATATCCTACAAACTGTAAGCTGTATACCGGTATTCCCGATAGGCCTATTATATATTTAGATATATTTGTGCTAAAATTATACCGGTATTCTGTGATAAACCTAGTCTGTAATAATAGTTATATATACTATAAGCATACCGGTATTCTAATATATTACATATATCACGCTACACTGAGTAGCAGTACCGGTAATTAATTACTAGGCTAGCAGTTAATACTGAGTTACTAGACTTGCTCAGACTGTAATACAGCAGTAGACATTCAACTGTACACATAAGCATGTCTGACGCAAAGCAGAACCTGTCAGACAGTCTACTAGATACAACCGAGAGCGAAGTGACAGCAGAGAAACCGCATAAGAGGGATGCCATTGACATCTATCTGTCAGACTATCAGCGTTTTTTGGGAGATGAAGAGTTGAGGAGAAGGTTAGAGGGACTTATCCCTAATAGCGAAGGAGCCAAACTCGTGTTAGATGCGATTGATGTGGATAGGTTAGCGGCGAACCAAGCTAAATTCGATGAACAACTCCGCATCGCTAGAGAACAAGAAGAACAAGTAAAGAAAAAACGTATAGAAGACAGAAAGGCAGCGGCAGTAGCAGCAGCAGTGGCAGCTGCAGAAGCAGAAAGAAAAGCGGCAGCGGCAGAGGCAGCGGCAGAGGCAAAAGCTGCAGCGGCAGAGGCAGCGGCAGAGGCAAAAGCGGCGGAGGCAGTGGCAGAAGCAAAAGCGACAGTAGCAGCGGCAGTGGCAGCTGCAGAAGCAGAAAGAAAAGTGGCAGCAGCAGAGGCAGCGGCAGAGGCAAAAGCGGCGGAGGCAGTGGCAGAAGCAGAACGGAGGGCATCTGAAGAGACAACCCAACTAGAGTTGGAAAATCTTCAAGAGAGGCAAGATAACTTTAATAAACAGTTAACAGCTAGTAATATGCAGATGATGAATCGATCTACTCCCAAACGACAAGGTTATACATCATCTGAGGAAGGCGATACCACCGATACTGAAGGCAAAGGAAATAGATCTCGTCTAAGCAGACGTAAAAGTACATTCCACCGTCAGAAATTGCCTGATTTGCCTCCAGCTGTTAGAAGGCAACTAAGTAACACCAACTTAGGTAGTACAGAGCCCACAGACCAAATAATTAAAATAGAAAGACTCCCTACTATAGTAGATGAGCCTGAAATAATTAGGCCTGTTCTTGAAATCACCCCTTCGGTGATAGACACACCTGTGCTCCCTGAAACTACCTCTAAATTCCCTCTGCATAGCACTAAGCTACCTGTGCCCCGCAGAACTGCCCAGGAGACAGTTCAGGTCCTGGACCCCGAGCGAAATATTCACAATTTGTCGCCCGTTGTCCCTCGTCCGCCCGCTACAACGTTGGCGACTCCCGCTTCGGCGGTCGAATGGGTGGACGAGAGACGGCGGGGGATGGATATCCTGCTCGGACAGATGCAGGAGACTGTCCAGCAGTTCAAGGGCACAGTAAGGGAAAGCAGGTTAGAGTTGCAAGAAGTGCAGCAAAGTATCGCGTTAGAACGCGATAAATTAGTAAACTTAAAAAAGGGTATACCACCAACCTCTGTAACAATGTGTCAACCCGTTAGGTCTGAAGTATCTCATGCGGAAGGTGTGGAGCCTACACGCATCTATACTGCTAGCGAAGTAGAAACTCCTATAGTGAACCCTATTAAGGGTAATTATAGACCTGTTGATAATGATATTCCCTATAGAACTGATCATAATCCGAGAAATTTATATACCGATAACTCGATATTAAATAGCACGATGGCCCAAGAAAGTTTTACGCGTCAAATGGCTAGAACCGAAGCCCGGCAAGCGGTAAAGGTTGGAGAGATCGTCAAGTTCAATGGAGATGAGATGAAATGGTTACCTTTTAATGAATATTACAAAGATAACATACAGAACTCTGTACTATCTAATGGAGAAAAACTTAGATACCTCATCGAGTGCTTGGAAGGATCTCCCAAGTTAATGGCGTTAAAGTTTATTGGACATCCAGACGGATTAAGACAAGTTTGGGATACACTAAACATCAGGTATGGTAATAGGAATAATATCGCTGGGTACTTGTATGCCAAGTTAGTAGCGCCCCGAAAGTTTATTAGCAGTGGGATTATAGAGTTTTCCGATGAAATTCAGGAGATCTGCAGACAATTAGATTGGCTAGGTAAGTCTCATGAGTATCAGAGTGCTATGGTTATTAGAGCAGTGGCTTCTGCTTTACCGAAGGGTGGAGTAGGTACACGCTGGGATAAGAAAGTGTTATATATGATGGAACAACAACGACGAGACCCTACCATGGCTGATCTCATGTCATTCTTAGATGGAGAAGTGAAATTACAGCTCCTAAGGCAGTCCAGAGAGAAGACATTGGAAAACAAGGTAAGTGAGAAACCCGTTTCTAGGAGAAGGGTAACACCAGTATGTTATACCGACGACGGTGAAAGCCAAACTTCTCAAGGAGAGGACAGCGGGAAAGACACTGACAGATCTTATGTCAATAAAATGCCTAAAGATCAGGTAAGTAAATCCAAGTCTCGACCCAATGACAGAAGGGAACCGGTACAAAAAACCCCTCCTACGTCTCCTAAAAGAATTCAGGTGAGAAAGCCCGAGGAAAGAACAAGTGTGCACCACACAGCACATGTTAAAGTAAGTAACATCAAGCCCAAATGTGTGCTGTGCGACGGGCCCCACCGTTTAAATGCGTGTGATAAATTCCTGAGGAAATCACTAAAGGATAGACGTGAAGTCATGTGGGATAAGCGGTTGTGTTATAATTGCCTCAGACGAGGAGACCAACGGCGAACCTGTAACTCCGACGCAAGGTGTGCAAAGTGCGGCGCAAAACATCATATCTTGTTGCACACGGAATTCGAACGAAACAGCCCGAGTCAGGTAAGTGAGTCCGAACTACATGTCCAATTCAGTGATGTGAACGACACTGATCAATCTGAGATGGAAGGATTCTATACGGACGAGTTCTCCGACCAAAACGAATCCTGTTACCTAATAAACACCACCGCAGTGTATCGAGCACTCGTGTATGAGAAAGACACAGACAGCGACCTCACCTTAACTACTTCCGATCAACAACCATCTTGGAAAGCGCCAACTTCCAATATAGGAATCCGAGAATTTCCTGTAGTCCAGTTACGGGTCCACGGACCTCAGAAGAGCTATATAGTGAACGCCCTCCTGGACTCCGGTAGCACAGGAACATTCATCGATAGGGAACTAGCCGAAGTCATCTTTGCTGGACAACCCAAGTTCCGAACCAAGCTAAACCTGTCAGGGATCATGCAGGTTTGGAATTCTACTGTAGCTGCCGACTATTATATATGTGAGTTGTCCACCCCCCAGGACGAACTAGGAGAACATAGCATCAGGTCAGTGAAAATGGTGGCTATAAAGAACTTCGCTACTACTCAAGCAGACCTTTATAATTGGGACGAGGATGAGAGCATCCAACATCTTAACGTACCTCGATTCCAGACTGATTATCCTGGAGTGCGGATGCTCGTCGGCCAAAACGCGCATGAGGCGCTGGAGACATTAGAGAAACGACCTGCTCAACCGCAACCACTTCAGCCCTATGCGGTAAGAACTAGAGTAGGTTGGTACCTTACTGGACCTTCCCGTAGAACGCTCAGAGAAAGACTGCTTCAAGATCGCGTCTGCCAGCGGAGTAAATGGGAAGATGATACTAGTGAGGGAGACGACCCAACTGAGGGAACACCATACTCCTCAGATAATGACGATATTAGCTCCAATGTAGATCAATGGAGATATTGCCCCAAGAAGTTTAATCCAACGGACATCGCTTCCAGAGGAGCAACTCCTCAAGAACTGACAGATACTATAGACCGGTTAGGTGAACCCGACTTCCTGAGTAAGGAGAATGAATGGCCTCCCCATCTTACTCCGACTGAGATTAGACCAGCCAAGGGAGCGGAGAAAGTCGAACCTGAAACCCGGACGGGTGGATCGGAGTTATTTGAACCCGGGATAGATCTGTCGGTATTACATGTTGCCAGGGACGACGCCGTGGATCTGGGCCTCCCCTCCGCGAGTGGATCCTTCATGAAGATCAGAGAGAGTGATTGGAGCTCTGGAACATCAGACGTCTCGCAGGGACTCTCACCTCTCCTGCAGAGAGCGACGGACCACTATAGCTCCTGGAATCGGCTTTGTGACGCCGTCATATACTTTGAGCGATGTTTCTATCGTCACTATTCCAGGACGAAGAGGAAACCTGGAATTGTATTCAGGATGCAGCGACTCAATCACCCAGTCGGTCGTTTGTGTTTATCGGAAGGGAATGGAGGACTCTCCGGAAACTGTGGAAGGCAAGATTCTCTTCCCACGACCACCTCCCTAATCCTTCAAACATCTAGGGACTCCATAACGTAACAACATATGGAGTGGGTGTGTGACTCTATTATTTTATATTATTTTATTATTTTTATATTTATGTATGTATTACTATGTAATTTTATTATAATCGTTTTATTTAATTTAGTAGAATATTATTTAGCGATTATTTTGTAGAATAGTGCAATATATTCGTGTTTATTACGTACGTAATTACTTATATTATATTTAGTGCGACGGCGAGAAATAATTATTTTTCTCTTTCCTTACTGCTCGTATTCTATTATAAATACGTAACTACAGTAAGATGAAATGTCCGTACTTATTAAAGTACAATAAAGCCACTACTATATTTAAGTATTATTGGTAGGCAGAGTATTAGGAATGCAAAGTTCAGATCCTCGTGTCTCGGCTAAATCAAGCTCTGGGTAGACCTTGGAAACGACTTGCCTCTTCACACTGACATTGCTTCGTGCGATATTGCTCTCATACCGTATATTAAATAATACATAGTAGCGTGATGTCCCTTTAACAGTAGCGTATCACGCAAAATAAATCTGTTAAACCCTTTGACCATCTGTCATTCTAGTCGATTAAGATATCGCGGCACCCACCGATATACTTGAAAGACAAATTCTAGAATCAGTGGTTAACGTCCCCAGACAAGTTCTGGAATAAATCGGTGCCCATCTCAAATATTAATTAGTTAATATTTACAAATCAAATAAGTCAAAATCTGTAAAATTCAGATCCTTCAACAATTCTAGTCAATTAAGATATCGTAGCATTTACCGATATTCTTAAAGAGACAATTTTCTTAGAATTAAGGATCTTGTGTCCCTAGACATGTTCTAGAATCAAAATATGTCCATTTAATTATCAAATAATAAAATTTCAGGGAATAAATTTAAATTCATGTCTTTTAATGAATTTAATAAATTGCCATTTTACGCAATTTATAACATTCCCAAAATTCCATTAATTAATAGATCAAGGGAGCGGAGATTTATATTATTATGCGTATGCGTGTACGAAAGTCTCCCAAACATAGTTAATAGCCTATAAAATTCGTAAAGTCATGTATAAACAGGACATTGACTATTAAAGAATTACTATTAAATAACATCCCAGATCTGTATGCATTGGAATCACACTAATTCTACCGCTAGCTTTGCATAATGTCACCATAGCAACAACCACGCTAGAATTAGAATTGAGTTAAACGAACAATAGAAAGCTTATCCCATTGAATAGCATAGGGAATAAATAGCGCACTACTAGTATCCAAGGATACATAATAATACAGTGACATTCTGGAAGGCATTGACTAACGGACAAATGGCCCGAATGTGTGTAATTTATGACAAGTTGTGTGTGTGGTATTTGTGAGTTTATAGGTGAATGTTACTGCTAAGGTGTGTTTACAGTAGCTAGTCGCAATCGTAAAAGTAACCTAACTCTCCAAGGAAAACCTGAAGTACATCTAAGCCTTTGGGACGGACAGTCGAGTGACTTGTGCCAGTTGTCGTTGTCGTTATGCGGCTACGTCGTTGGCGAAAGTACGGCGGCGACGACACATCGGCGCTGAGGATCTCGTCCTGTCCGGGGGTTGATTGGGGTAGGCAGCGACGCCCGCTCGCCTAAATATAAACTCCTTATAATGTGGATAAACTCATATATAGCAGAAATGACGGAGTTGATAGAAGATGGTCTTGGTATCGGGGAGCGATATACTCTACTTTTACAAGCCGTAATGGTACGTATATGGGCTTCTTAACTACTGGTCATTCTATCAATTTACACAATACGGACTATGTCGACTATATATCCTGCCCAGCGGAGTCGGAACCATAAACTGAAATTCGAATGCGAAAATTCTATTCGAAATCGGCTCGAAAGAAAAGACATTAAAGAAACAAATAAACGCGGTAACTCCAACATATATTGGTAATTCTTGATAGAAGCATTGCAACAACTAATAAATATCATCCGCGTTACCCCTACCAGATGTGCGTCTTTGGTATTATTACGATAAATGCCCTAGATCCAGCCAATAAACGGAAAGACATAAACATCCACGGAAACGTTGTGTTAAACACAGTTTTGCTCGTTATATTTACTGGAGTTTCGAGCGAAACTTGTTTGACGTACCACCTATGCTCACTCGGCTCGAACGATCCTGGAGTAAACCTACGATCAGAGTCCCGGAATACTCGATCAAACCTCCTCATTCCTTAGTTGGACCTCAGACCTGCGATCCTGGTGGTGTCGCGGATCCTCGTGGACTGTATTCACTGTTCAAGATCTAGTGCTACCCTAACAATTAATCGGTAACACTCCGACAGTGATTTCTAGCTAGCCGCCCATCTTACCTAGCTGGATTATGACGCAGACACCTAATATCATTATCCAACCGTATGGTCGTCCCGTTTAACGCGATACAACCCTTCATCAAAGTGAAGGAGAGCGTTGTACGAAACGAGTTAAACGCTATTCTATAAAGATCAAAAAAGAAACCTGCGTTTGTTCAGATAAACGTAAGTTATAACAGTAAGTCCAATCGATAAACGAATTGTCTTTATCTCAGTTCGATTGTGAAATCCAGAATCTCTAAGAAGATATCGCACTTAGACAACCCCATTCTCTGCGAGAGTTTTTGGATGAACGTATCCAGCTACGAGCGGAGGAAAATCAGCTCGAGGAGAAGCATATCGAAACGGCGGATACCCCGACCACAATCCTACACCTTCTGATGCAATCATATTGCACCCTTCACCCAGGAGTTATGGCCCTCCTAGTAAAGTGGCTCCCCCCAAAGAGAAAAAGACTCTTGCTAGCCTCAAAAAACTGCGTAAACGCCGTCTGCGTAAGAAAGACTAACTGTTTAGAGTATCTTTATGTTTTAGAAACTGTGATTTTTATATTTTATAGACTGAAAATCCCATTTTCTGGGAGCGGTGTAAAAGCTTTTACTGAATTGTCCAGTTATTTTTCCTTATTTTTCCCGTAAAGTACTCTGTAGTTGGTTTACCAGGCATAAAAAGGCCGTGTCCTTGCTGTACTGGTGTTTTAGCGGACATAAGAGCTATTTCTTCTGTATTTGTACTTTAGAGGACATAATCCGTAATTCCGTGACGTAAAAGCTCGATACTCTTGAAAACAGTGTCGCTACCATGACGACAGCTAGCAGCTGATATTGCCACGTCGACGTTTCTTTGTTTCTCTGTTCTCTCGTTGTTCAGGTTGACCAATCAGAGCGTTTGTTGTCTTTGTGTTGGAGGTATATACAGAAACTCAGTAGTTCAGTGTTATGTTTTTTGCCCAGAGCCTAAGAACCGGCTTTGGCACCTCCGTGTTTTCAGTTTTTAGTCTTACACTAGTAGGTTTAATTATAAAGGGCATATATCCTTTAACTACCTGACTCATGGAATCACTGCTGACTGATCATACATACGGACTGCTGAAACATTGCAAACTCATAACAATCAGTGTTTTCATTGTTGTTTTATACTGCTATTTACTGTCAGTTCTTCATAATATGGTTGATGAATTATTATATTTGGAATAACGATAAATAACCCCGAAACCCAATATTCTTGATATACCGAAGGTAAGAGAGAAGGGTTACCAATAACGATTGTGACTTATGTTAAAGTGGTTTGAAGTGAATCCAATGTTATTTGATAGACCCTACATGAGTCAGCCTGTGTTCCTTTTATATGTGACTAAAATCAGTGAAGATTGGCAGATTAGTGTGCAGTATTGTGCAGCATTGTGTATGAGTGAGTCTGTTAAAGAAGCAATTCCTAAAGAATGCGCCATATATGTGAATTATAATTAAGCCATATCGTTGTGAGTAGTTTAAGTCATAACTCTGTTTATATAGATAAAGCGCCACGTCCTAAAGGAACTGTTAATATTCCCGAAGGTGAATAATATTGTCAGAGATTATATAATACTGTCAGTCGAATAATACATTAGGCTTACATAGCAATAAAATTAAACCGTCGAACCCAATCTCCCGGGAATCTCCAGCGGGTGAATGGTCGCGCACGGATTGGTTTCGACTAGTGTAGTGAATCAAATACTTGTCATAGACTAAAAACTGATTTAATATCTAGAAGACATCTTAATTTGGTGGGTTAAACTGCCAAAGGTCTGAAAGCGCGAACAGGGTGGGTATCGCAGTGGAGTCAGATATGAGGCCCATCACCCATACCTACTCTGGCGCACATGACCCACCATTGGCTGTGTAGCTCATCTGCTGGGTCATGCCCTGTACCCCTGCTGCCAGGTGCAGGTCACAGTGAAGTGCACTCAGAGTGAACATGAGAACACTCTACTCCTGACCAGCCATTGGTAGATCACCATCTGCCTGGCCAGGCCATATACTGTACTCCTGCAGCCAAGTATAAGGGTCCTTAATCCAGGACAAACGGCGTCTTTATCCCAGAACGAAGTTACAGGACCAGATTTGCCCTAGTAAGAGGGTCTATGCAGCTACAGGTGGCACCTCCTTTATGCTGCATGGAGCCATGGAGGTGGCAAGTTTTCTTGATCAATGACCTAGAATACCTGACCTGACCTCGACCTCGGCCTGACAGGCAAGATTACATACTTACATACCAGTACTGGTCCTATGGTTGGATAGGCTACCACAGGTACGTCTTTTCCGTAGAGGTGTAGGCTCTATAGAGCCTCTATAGCGGCTCTATAGAGGTGTGTAGGTGTCGTAGGGTAGTTGCCATTGGATATACACTTGATATTGCTGTATTATGGCATCTTGCTACTGGACCATCAATCAGTCAGTGCTTATCTGCTTGTCGCCTTTATAGTCTGACAGCATAGAAGATCGCTAAGTCTGATTGTATGACAGTAACTCTGTAACTACAGCCCATTCCCAGGCAATCAGCTGATCAGTATTCCGGTATCCAGGTATAGGCCTCTAGCCTGGTAGGTGATCGGTACTTGGGAGATGTTCAGCTTCTCTCTTGCTGTCTTGGCTTGCGGCGCGAGTGATACTGCTCCAATGCAGTAATGAAAAACTCTTACCGGCATGGCAGTATGGTACTGATTGGTAGTACTGATCTGGCTGGCTGCCCAGTTCTTTGTCACCCTAGAGACAAAGTACTAACGAGAAGGTGGGTTGATAAGGCTATTACGAGATGGATATGATATGGATTTAAAGCGAAACAGTGAATGGAATACGTTATAAACTGTAAACTAGGACTTGTGGAAGTTGGGTTCAATACCCTGATCCAATTAAAATAATAAGCGGAACTACAGAACTAACGTAACCAGAGTATCGGCGATTACGAATGGATACGCAATCGATATAAAGCGAAGGGGTTCCTGGACAAGCTGAAGAGTTGGGGACAGCCATTTAAATTCATGGAACTAGCCGTAGTAGTGGAGGCTGCTTATTAATTTATATTTACCGGTACTGTGTTAGGCTTAGAGTACTGTCATTTAATTTAAATGGATAAAATTTAAATATTATTGTCTGATTATACAATTAACAATATAAATTAAATATAATTTAAATTAATTTTATTTCACGATGAAGAAAAGAAGGAAGACAACATTCCTTATTAGTAAAATATATTATTGTTATGTTATTATATAACTGTATACTAACCACCCCCCACAGATCCATATTACCAGATAGGCTAACATCCTTAGGATTTCACTAGACATCGACAGACCTAATTAAAAATTATTTTACACAGAGATAGCAACGCGTAAAACTACAAAACACATACTCCTCTTGGCAAACGGAAACACACGGCTTACCACAAGGTACCATTTTGGCCCCACTTCTATATACTTTATATACTAACTCAATACCAGTAAGAACGGAACTATAATACAGTACGCCGACGACACAGTAATTTATACATCGAACAAAGATCCAGTCATAGCAACACAAATTCTAGAACAAGAAATAAAACTGTTAACAAAAACCTTCGCAGACCACCACCTTCAACTAAATGCTACAAAAACTGAATTTTTATTCTTAGCTCCAAAATACCTAGAGCATCATCAATCACGGCTGACACAGACAACAATAATTCACAACTTGACACTGAATCAATAACACTGCAAGTAGGCGACAAACAAATAACACAATCAGACACAGTAAAATACCTAGGCATACACATTGACAACAAACTCCTGTGGAAAAAACAGATTGAAACGACAATACAAAAAATGACTCTCTCCACTCCATATCATATCTACGCAGCATAAAGGGACAACTAACAGAACAAACTTAATTGCAGGTTCTAAAATCAATGACACTTCCTTATCACAATTACTGCTGCCAACTTTTAACATCTCTACACAACAAACACGGTTCAAAGGACTTACTATATAAATTCGAAAAAACACAAAACTATGCCCTACGAATAATTTACGGTAAAACAATAAGGGAAAGTACGGGATCCGAATTACGCAAGCGAGGTAAAGTGCCACTACTATCAGCCGACCAAGAATACCACAGTCTAATATTTATCTTTAACTACATAAAAACACTATCAAAGCCATTTCGAAAGTTATATTTACCTTTCCTACAAAAAAAATTCACTAAAAATAAATAGTCGCACAAATAACATAAATATACCAAAAACACAAAATAGATATGGCTTTGACAGTATATTTGTCAGTATGATAAAATTATGGAAGGCGCTACCTACCGTAGTAATATTTCAAATTGCTCAGATTACATAACATATCAGAAACTACTAAAAAAACATATCTTAACAAAATACACAAGAGACGTAACTTGAGAATTGTATTATATCTTAATTTAATTTGTGCTATTTGTAAATATGTATTTATGTATGAATGGTTACTTTGAGGTTATATGTGTTGTATGTGTGTGTTTGAATGTATGTTGTGCATATAATACTTAACTACATACAGTATTCCTTTACTTTAAGTACTGTACATTGATGTTACAAAGTAGCATTGGCCTTACGACCTTATGTATTAACTGCCTCAATTGTATTTATATACGTTGAGTTTTAATGGATAAAGAGTACATTCAATTCAATTCAATTAAGGTAGACTTAAGATTTTCCTCATTAGTCAGTTAGGTTAGTAATGATTTGCCGTATTAATGGTGCATGTGCCGTGCAGCATAATTGGGCGATTGATCTAAACGAGCCAATGGAAGATGATGCCTGGACTGACAACAAAATTCAGAAGTGCCGAAATGACCTCTACAAGGCGCAGAAAGAGTCCCGACTCAAACAGACTACAGCGGCCAAGGATGCAGTTAAGGCTGCATCTAGGTCCCTGAACAGGCAGTACACTGTTAATTTACAGGAGCTAATAAACCAACAGCATGATGCCATCAATGATGCTGACGACAGCAGGCAATCATGCCAGGCATGCAGATCGATCAACTTGCTTGCTGGTCGAAAAAGCCAACCAACCACCAAGGTTAAGGCTGAATCACCAGCCGATCGCCTCAATGGTTGGAAGGCCCACTTTGAAAAGCTCCTCAATAATGACAGGGTATTGCCTGATAACTTTATAGAAGTAAAAGTGTCTGAGTCTGTACTCCCAGATATTCCCATTGGTGATATCTCCTTTGCAGAAGTGAAGGCTGCTGCAAAGAGCATTAAGACCAATCGTGCCAGTGGAGTAGATGGTGTTCCCCCTGAGGTCTTTAAAATACCTGAGTGTTTAAAGCTCATCTATCCCATCATAGTAGACATGTACCGTACAACAAGAGTCCCACAAGAAATGAAAACAAATAAGTTGGTGCCAGTTCTCAAGAAGGGCAACCTAACACTCTATGGTTCTTTTCGGGGAATCTCATTGATCTCGATTGCTGCAAAGCTATACAATAGAATTCTATTAAATGGCATCAGGGATCCCATTGAGAGACTGCTCCGTGGAAATCAGAATGGGTTCCGTAAAGGTCGTGGGACCATGGAGCCCATTTTGGCACTTAAAGGATAATTGAAGAGTTATCAAAAAAGAAAGACAGGCATCTGGCTCTTATCTTTGTTGACTTCTTCAAGGCCTTTGATTCAGTCTCTCGCTCACGTATGTTCAGCATACTTTCATTATATGGGATTCCTGATGAAATTATTGCAGCAATCAGATCAGTATACGATGGTTCGACAACATTTGTGTCTACTGTTGACGGTGACACAGAACCATTTGAAGTGTTATGGGGCGTCCTCCAGGGAGACACACTTGCACCATTCTTGTTCATAATTGTGGTTGACTATGTTCTACGCATGTCCTTAGATCATCATAATGATGATGGGGTGATGATAACTCCACCTACTGGGTCCAGAAGTCGAGGAAATCCTGCCAAGTACCTAACTGATCTAGACTTTGCTGATGACTTAGGAGTACTCTCAGAATCACTAGAGGGAGCCCAACGGCTCCTCAGCTCATTAGAACATGCTGCTTCTAGTGTTGGTCTTTTATTAACTCCAGAAAGACCAAAATTATGACAGTTAACTTTGAAAGTCCTCAGCAAGTCTCTGATCGGATGAGCATAAGCTCAAAAGATGGTATGCTTGAGCATGTGGATGACTTCTGTTACCTGGGATCATGGATCCGGAAGTCAGGTGAGGACCTTCGAATACGTAAGGGAAAGGCATGGGCAGCCTTGAATAGGCTTTCCAGGGTTTGGAAGTCACCGAGAATTAATCGGAAACTTAAGGTCCGGTTATTTAGAGCAGCAGTAGTTCCAGTACTCCTCTATGGGAGTCCATGCTGGGCTCTAACTGCTGAGGACACCAAATCTCTGGACGGCACATTCACAAGAATGCTACGCCGGGTTCATTGTGCCAAGTTCAATGCACACATCTCCAACCAGACACTATATAACATTGGAGGTGTCTCATTGGTTCCCCCAAGCTTGACACTAGAACAAAATCGCCTCCGCTTTGCAGGACATTGCTTTCGCCGTGAGGACCAGCCAGTGCATAATGTTGTACTTTGGCAGCCTCATGGAGTGAATAAGCATGGTGGACAGCCCATGACTTTCTTGAGACGCATCTTAAAGGACACTGGCCTTGAAGATGCGGACGATCTAGCAAATGTCATGGGTGACAGGGAGTTGTGGCGGTGCAATTTTGTCGATAAGCCGGCACAGCATTCTTAAAAATGCAGCTGCAATGCAGCATGCCGATCCTACAGTAGTAGTAGTAGTATGGAAGATGATGAGAATACAGAGGAAAATAATGAAAGTCATGCAGAAACTGTTACATGTCAGCAAACTTGCATAATATTTCGGCACCATTACATTAAGCAACATTTTTGAACAATTAATGTATACTGTACTTTTTGCATTCATTTATTTGCAGTAATATTAATTTTAACGCCCATCGAATATTTTGTTTTTTTCATTAGACCTACATACAGTAGTAATATTCATTTATCACACATGTAAACATAAATACATATATTTCACTTATGGCAAAATCTGTGTACAACAGTAACTGTACCGATATAATTTTAAAAACATTTATTTTTTTGTTATTTGTTATATATATCAAAACAAATATTATTTCATTGGTATCTATTCTGGTATCTATATATCTGGTATCTATAAATCTATTAAATAGTTCTACAGTTAAACTCAAAACTTATTTAGACAATTATGTACTTGACTATCAATGACGCATCATCAATGGTCACTATTTGACTAATTACAACAATTTCACAACGAAGTTTTTCTTGTTTCATGCGTTCCGTTTCCATTTGCATATCAAAAAGTTCTTCTTGTTTCCACAGTACACGTTTCTGCAGGGAGTGAACTGTGTCATCAATGGCATGTTTCTTTTCAGCGGCTTCAATTACAATCCTTGGAAAATTTGGGTCAACCAATTTCAACGCAGCAGAATCAGGGGTTGAGACTGGGGAAATATAAATAATCTGCACTTGTTCCGCATCCTCGCGTGTCTCAAGATCGGTATCATTATGTACCGGTAGCTCTACAAAGGGGGGGCGAAACGGCTGTAAGACTGGGTGTCGGCGTTGTGGTTCCAATTGCATTTGCGTCTCTATTCCAGAACCAACCCCACATCGTCCTGTTTTCCCCATCACGTCCGATCGTTTTTTGATATATGCGGATTATATATATATATATATTTATATAGTTTAGATATATAGTTTGTTCCAGTAGTTTTTGAAGTTTAGATGCATGGTGTCGGTAGGGTTTTTTATGTAAATGTGGTAGAGCTTATTTTTTGTTATCGTGCAATTTATAAGGTTAGGTGTCATCCAGGGTATTTGAGATTGGTTTTTTATTTAAACTTTAGGGGCTGGAAATGTCAACATATTAAGTTTCAGTAGAACGTAAAGAAACGAATATAAACTTTATTTATATAAGCATATTAGGACTAAATCTTAAAATTATTTAGGAAAAGGAAAAAAAGAACAACATACTGTAAGTATGAACTTTTGACTTTCAAGGGACATGAGATTAAAAAAACCTAAGCTTGTACTTTAGACTTTCCACTCAGACACGATTTCGACACCGCAATACAATAAATCTTATGGCAAAATCAATTGGAGCTATAGTGCATCTATATCCAGTATATCATACATCTAGACATTGTTCTGTGATTTCAATTGTGTTACGTTCCATTGCTAACGTATTCGATTACTAATATCATTTAAACAAGATAATATTTTGATGGCCAGGCTAGTTGGTGTTCGTTTGGCAAGAACGGATCCGTTGTAGGTAAACGCCGAGTTCAGATCTTTGGCTTTCTTGTGGGATACTAAACTCGCGGAGAAGCGAGGCGCGGCATGCGCGGTAAGTTTTCCGATATGAATACTTTTAGGTCCTTGATCGGTGGGGTGGATTTCAGTTTGAGCACATTTTTCGAGTTGTGAAAATTGCGTAATGGTGGGTGCTTTCAAGGTTATAGTTTGCTCTTTGCGTAGGAGTTTCCCCTCTTGGCGGAGGGCTTCTACTTGATCAGTTAGAGATTTTATAGCGTTAATTACGTCGTCATCAGAACTTAGTGCGGGGGTTTTGGATTTTGGACCCATGGTGACTGCGTTCCCGGTACCCATTTTTCTCCCGAATCCCACTTCGTCTCCGTTGACACTCCTTCCTTTCAACCCTCAATCACAGTGAGGGTTGAAAGAAAGGAGTGTCAACGGAGACGAAGTGGGATTCGGGAGAAAAATGGGTACCGGTGTAACAGGAAAATATGCCCCCCCGGGAAATGTGCCCGGGGGGGCATATTTTCCTAGGAAAAAATGCCCCCCCCCCCCGGGCAAATTTCCCTAGGAAAAAATGCCCCCCCTTAGGAAATTATGCCCCCCCCCCCCCCTCTGAATTATACAATAAACAAAACTCATTACTACTAAAACTTACAAAAATTATACAAAACAATAAACAGTCACTTTACCAAATGAAGGAAAGGAGCAGGTTACAGAGGCAGGCCATTCTAACCAAAACAATAAACGATCATTTAACTAATTGAGGGAAAGGAGCAGGTTACAGAGGCGGGATTTTCTAACCAAAACAATAAACAGTCACTTTAGCAAATCAGGGAAAGGAGCAGGTTACAGAGACGGGATTTTCTAACCAAAACAATAAACGATAACATTACCAATTGAGAGAAAGGAGCAGGTTACAGAGGCGGGATTTTCTAACCAAAACAATAAACAATCACTTTACCAAATCAGGGAAAGGAGCAGGTTACAGACTTAAAAAAGCTTGGAGCTGCTCGGCGCCCACACAACACCACACACTCGCACTGCTGTTATACCAGTACTTACTACAGTAGCCTACTGACTTAGATACTTCAGTATGCTGTTCTACATCCCTTACTGCCTTACCTGCTTACCTACCGGCAGACCGGTACCGTACCGCGTACTATTCTTCCAACTATTACAAGTTCTGCAGTTGGTAGATTAAAAGTGGCTACCAGCAGACCGGTATCGTACCAGTTTTCAGACTTTTGAGGGGGGCTAATTTTCCTGAGGGGAGGCATTATTTCCTAAGGAGAAAATGCCCCCCCGCGCTAAATTTCCTAGGAAAAATTGCCCGGGGGGACACAATATCCTAGGAAGTAATGCCCCGGGGGGCATATTCTAGGTGGGGCTGATTTCCTTGTGACACCGGGAACGTAGAAGTCAAAAGTCAGCTGACAGTACTGCAGTAGGTAGTGAGTTAGTTAGTCAGGCCTAGCTGTTTTGCTGATGGTACATTTCTCCTATTCACTAACTCTAATCCTCACTGTGTTGTTTTGATTGTTGTTTTGAGTATGGCAACTAATGTCTGGGAATAACAAAGTGTTTCCATAGGCTTCCCCTTTAACAATTCTGGTCAAGTACATCTACAATATTTTTATCTAAGAACATATAAATATCACCTCTAACAACTACAGTATTAATAAAAAAAATATATGAAAAATATAAAAAAAATAATAATACAGAATTTTAAACAATTATTTAAGTTTACACCTGCATTCCAACCATACATTTACAACTGATTACGAACGACTATTCATTGTAAATTAGTGAGCAGATTAACCCTTTCCCGCCCAGTGCTTAAAAATAAGTATAGGCCAATGCCCCGTAAAATCAGAAAATTTGAAAGTTTTCTTCAGAAATATGTATTCAATTCTTCATATTCAAAATTATCCGTAGATTGAGAATTTCTTGATGAATTTCTATTTTTTCGCAAATTTATCGATTGATTGATCATTTATTGATTTTGATTTATTTATTTTGATTGATTGATTTATTTATTTACTGTATTTATCGATTCTTTGATCCAATAAGAAAATATATTTTATTACATTTCCTGACTAAAATCATTATGTAGATATCGAATTTTGAGACAAAATCTAATTTTGATCAAAAGTTATTGATTGATTGGATCAGTTATTGATTTGATTGATCAGTTATTTTATTCAACACATTAAAACTAACAAATTAACAAATTAAGCAAATAAAATAATAAAAAAACAAAATAACAATGAATTCAGATATACAACAAACCTCTTGACTTGAGTTGAAGTCAAGGTTCGAGATAAATTTCAAGGTAGCCATGAAGGTACCTTCAAATTTCAATGTGTCTGTCAAATTGTAAGACAGACAACCGGCCGACGGACAGACTACAGTACGAATTTAATTATCCATTCCCCTGGACCCACATTGGTACATTTGGTTCCAAGTGTATCTACTCAGAAAATCGTATTTCCAAGAGAGAGTATTTTTACATTAGCCCTATGGGACAGCGGCGCTCATCAAAGCTAGCCAACTACAGTACAGGCCACCAGAAAAAGCAGATTTCATCCAATGTGATCACATGTGAACACATTTGTTCAAGTCATCGGATTGGCAGGTTATGGCGAGTTATCTTCTAGATCACACTGCAGGAGGCTAACTTGCTGGGACCGACAAAGGCTTTGTGTGCGGTGCGCCTGTATGTCTGATATCAGGTAGATGAGAGAGCCCCCAGGGCGTAACATTGCGGACATAGGCTGTATTGGTAGAGAGAGAACTACATACAAGACCACATTGAGGTTCATGGAGTTTATGGGAGTGGATGGGTATATGGATGGAGGAGCCTAGACCATTAAATTAATTTAGTGCAGGGAGATGTCGCGCCTAGTCTGAGAGACCGAGAGGGCACAGAGAAAGACCAGAAGATGCCTTTAACATCAATTATAATTTCACATAAATTGGTTATGTTGCTGGAGGCTACATATGTTTGTCTGGCACCCCCCC